>CM017191.1:9248553-9533553 GCA_004837865.1 Musa balbisiana | reverse complement strand
TGTTCACTTGCACTACAAGTTTGGAACCTCGATAAGTTTGTGATATTCTTCCAAATACTTCTAGAGGCATTTGCTCGCACCCTTTTGGTTAGTATTGTTTTACCGGATTATGAGATTTTGGTCAGAATGCAGTATCTTTTTATTGTAGATGGATCATGATATCATGTCAAATGTTGGTGATCAGCAATTTACTCTTTGTTTATTTCACTCGTTGATCAACAATTCCACTCATGCAATCCTTTTTTTTTTTATTTTCTGCTTACAATTTACGACTGAAAATGACATAATGGGATAGGTAAACTACTAACTTTGCAGAGTCTTGTTGGAGATTAATGTCATCAACCTTTTATAAGTCGATCTAAATACGGAGATTTTACTTAGATCTTGGTTATCTTTTTCCCTTTGCTCATCTATGCTCGATAAGCTATGAAACGAATGAACTCGTCCATCTCAGTATAATATGTGTAGAAAAATTATACCTTTCTGGTGGTAGCAACCAAATGTATCAGCTTCTTGACAGGTTTTGTCACACGATTTTGTTCTACTTTTCCCAGTTAATGAGAAGATCGCAGGTTTTGTCACACGAATCTGAAAAGAACCATACATGAAAAAGCAAATCCGATCGAATAAAATCCAAGCTTGAAGGAAAGAAATCCAAGCATAAGATTCCAGAGACGAAGGGGTTGCAACTCGAGATAACCAACGAAGAGGGCAACGAGAAGGGCAAAGACCTCTCCGGAGCCAAGGTGGCGGGGACGTCGGCCTGAGGCTACTGCGGCTGTGGCGAGGGAGCGGGTGAAAAGCCAGAGAGCCGAGGGCGCGGAGGCGACGGGATCGAGAGGCGGAAGGCAGCGACCGAGTGCTAGGTTTCTTTGATCGGCCAGAATGCTGAACACCAACCATCGCCGGCGATGGCCGCACTCGAGAGAGGAAGAGGAAATGGAGGGACACCGATATATTACCAATGTCGGTATGAAGTTTTATAGGGAATTATAAATATATATTTATTTATTTATTCTCGTACCCTCTTTTTGCTTAATTTTATTTTTATAAAAGATGAGATTATCCCCTCATTCCACCCTCCACCTCATGCTCCTAATGCCAGTTCCGTGCTCGCGCCCTCGTCCGCTATCTCCGCCCTGACCCTCGCCCTCGTTTGTCATTGTCGTCGTGTCGTCCTCCTCGAAGATACCCTTTTGTTGCGATCGTTGTCACCTAGGCGACGTGGGTGCGATCGACGAGGGAATGGATGGTATCGCTCGCTCGGGTAGGGGACTGGACAGTGGAGCCATGCGAGGGAGGGAGGAGAGGAAGCCTCGTCGTGGCCCCTCCATTCAGGCCAACGACAGCAATGGAAGCGAGGGCCTAAGCGGCACGGCAAGGGCTCGGTCAGGAGAGGAAGGTCTCAGGGGTCGTCGTCTGTTTTGCTCATCTGAAAACCATCAGCAGATGGACAGACCACGGTTTTGGGTCTTGCGGCCTCGTCCTGTTCCTTCCCTCCCTCTGGTCAACCAAAGTGTCCCTTAATCTCTGACCTTACCCATTCTCATCTTTAATCGACTACCTAACTTATTTAACCTTGTATATCTTGTTCCTTGTAATGTACGATCCTTCTTATGACGTCTCATCCTTGTGATCTACGTTGTCATGAGGCCTTAAGAAGAGGAAGAAGGCTTCATCAGCCAGAGTTAGATCACCACAGATTCCAGTGCGAGCCCACAGTGTTGTGTGCATGCTCTCCTCTTCCTGTGGACCGAAGACCACCTACGCGTGTTGATCGAGCCCGTGGTGGAGTCGCGCCTGAACGCTTGACCTCGCCTCGCCACGCTGCCTCTCCAATGTGAAGAAGCCACGGAGGTCCTTCTTCCTCTCTTTACCGGGTGCTGCATGCTCCGGAGAAGCTGATTGATTCCCAAAACCAAAGGCTTTTAAGTCTCTATATGTATTACCTAGACACAGACTTGGTTCCGGAAACGTGTAACTCGAAGCTTGTTCAGCCACATCTCCATCTCCCCCCGCCATGTCTCTCCTTGTGATGTCTCCCGTGGAAGCAGCTGGCGTCCATCAAGGTCAACCCTCGTCCCCGGATTCGACGAAGCGAGGTGACGCAAAGACCGACCTGACCAACACGTTGGGCGATGCGCACGACGAGCTTCAGCTGCTGAAGCTCTTCCGCGCATGGATTCCTGAATCTACCGATATTGGTGGTGGTGAAGGCGACGAGCACGATGGTGATAGGAAGTTTCGGTGGCTGAGGTCCCAGATCATTGGCGCGGAAGCCGAGTTCGAGACCCCGTTCGGCCGCCGCCGCATCACTTACTCGGACCACACGGCTTCCGGCAGGTTCCTGCGGTTCATTGAGGAATTCCTTCAGCGTGATGTTCTCCCATTCTACGGTAAGCAAGCTATTAATCTTTGTTGCCGGAGCTTGATCGACATGGAAGCTTGTGTTCTTTGTTCACGCCCTCTCTCTCCATGGCTTCAACACAGGCAACACTCACACGGTGGACAGCTACGTAGGGCTCTACACCGGCAAGTTGGTGCAGCAGGCGTCCCATTACGTCAAGCAATGCATGGGAGCAAGCCCGCACGACGTCCTCCTCTTCTGCGGCTCCGGCTGCACCGCCGCCATCAAGCGGCTGCAAGAGGTGATGGGGATCACCGTGCCCTCCATCCTCCGCTCGGCCGTGCTCAGCCACCTGCCGCCCTCCGAGCGGTGGGTCGTCTTCGTCGGTCCCCACGAGCACCACTCCAACCTGCTCTCCTGGCGGGAGAGCCTGGCTGAGGTGGTCGAGATCGGCCTCGACGCGTCCGGCGCCGCGGATCTCGCGGCCCTGGAGGCCGCCCTGCAATCGCCTGAGTTTTCCGGGCGGATGAAGCTCGGCTCTTTCTCGGCCTGCAGCAACGTCACTGGGATGTACGCCGGCACCCGTGCGATCGCGCGCATGCTGCACCTCCATGGCGCGTACGCCTGCTTCGACTTTGCTTGCAGGTACTATACATATATATATATATATATATATATATATATATATATATATATATATATATATATATATATATATAATCAGTTAATGCCGAATTTTTTTTATCGTTTTAATATTCTTTTTTTTGGTTGGCTTAATTAGTGGGCCATACGTGGACATAGAGATGAGAAGAGGAGAATTGGACGGCTACGATGCAGTGTATCTGAGCCCACACAAGTTCATCGGCGGTCCAGGGAGCCCCGGCATCCTGCTGATGAATGAAGACCTCTACCGCATCAGGGGCATTCCTCCTTCCACCAGCGGCGGCGGCACCGTCCTCTACGTTAGCGGTTACGACAAGGTGCGTACCTTGGGTGATCGATCCGCACACAGTCGTCCGATCTCTGATACTGCCGCAACCAACACGCCCCCTGTTTCTGCCTGCAGGACACGCTGTACTGCAACGACGTGGAGGAGCGGGAGGACGCAGGCACGCCGGCGATCGTGCAGAAGATCCGGGCCGCCGTGGCCTTTCGGGTGAAGGAGTGGGCAGGGCACGGCGCAATTCAGCGGGCGGAGGCGCGGCTGCTGCGGCGGGCGCTGGGGCGGGTCCTGGGCAACCCTCGGGTGCTCGTACTGGGGAGCGCGACGGAGTCGCGGCAGCCCGTCGTGTCCTTCGTCGTGTACCCGGAAGGGACGCGTGGCAGGCACCTGCACTGCCGGTTCGTCACGCGGCTGCTCAACGACCTGTTCGGGATCCAGGCGCGCGGGGGGTGCGCGTGCGCCGGCCCTTACGGTCACGTGCTCCTCGGCATCGGTCGCACCCGCTCCAAAGCCATCAAGTCTGCAGTCGAGAAGGTATGTTAGTGCAAAATAATACTGACATAGAAAAAAATAAATTTGCTTTTAAAACAAGTAGCAGTTCCAAGCATATTAAATCAGACGTAATTACATATTATTGTGCACACATTTTACTTTACATGGCTTATTGTTAGACCTATTTAATTATTTAAAGAATGTTTGTGTTATCAAGGGATATGAGGGAATAAGACCAGGTTGGACGCGAGTTAGCTTTGCATACTACACCTTATGGGAGGAAATGGAGTTTGTGGTGGATGCAATAGAATTCGTAGCACAGTATGGAGACAGGTTCCTTCAACTCTACAGCTTTGACTGGAAGACGGGGGACTGGGAATACATGCATGATAAAAATGTCATCCCCATAAAAGATGGAGATTATATTGGCAACACGTATGACGAGTATATGACTTATGCGAGAGGTATTGTGGATTTTCTACCACACCACACAGTGGTGAGACACGTTCCAGAGTCCATTGATCCTGAGCTAGTAAATTTCATGCTGTAGAACCGAGGGAAAAAAAAGAAATGTCTTTTGGTGCTGTTTTCATTAAGTTAGGGTTAATTTTCCCTCTCTTTTTTATGCTGATGTTAACAATATTAAGGGAACATCTGAGGTCAGTTCATGTAATTAATTACTTGTGAATGCTAAGAAAACATAATTTTCTTAAGTTTAACAATATTCTTACAAGAGGTGTGTGATGAGTATATAAATACCTGAAACTCTCTCAATGTGACCACAGTTCATCTGAGCAGCTGTTTCAGGTACACGGTTCAGAACCATAAGTTCATGCACAGAGCCAAAATGCCACTTGCAAACCAAAACCTGCATCTTGGATCAAACTATAGGAAAAGGGTTAATGCAATTTTCCTGTTAACAAATCACACGAACGTAAAAGAAAGCCATACCATTTCGCCAATTTTCACTGAAAATATGTAGGATTTGAGAGACCTGCAGTGGCTTAATTCCAGCCGGGAAATTTACTCACTTTTGCAGCCACTCATTTAGTTTCTATGAACACCTCAACAGTCTCAATCAGCAAAGATGTAGAGGGAAG
Organism: Musa balbisiana; assembly: GCA_004837865.1. Lineage (NCBI taxonomy): Eukaryota > Viridiplantae > Streptophyta > Magnoliopsida > Zingiberales > Musaceae > Musa > Musa balbisiana. The sequence goes on along the minus strand of CM017191.1, from coordinate 9,528,671 downwards.
GAAAAACTAAAAGATACCATGTTTCCAATGTAAACTATATGTACTACAGCTCACATCTAAGCCCACCCTTTTGTTGTAGCAAATAGATGAGGAGATTTTACAAGAACTACAGGCTACCAGAAACAAAGACAACCTGTGAATCTGGAGGGTGGCTGTGGTCGGATGAACCTTTTTCCTACCAAGCTTTCTAGGTACACGCAACTATTGTGCTCTAAACCAACATGAGTCACCTAGGAGGGGGATCGGACACCTGACTGCTGTTTGCAGGATTGGCAGCAATGGCCGGGAGAGCTCCATTTTCCTGAGGAGGGGCTACCCCCCATTTTGAGTCTGCATCCGATGGCTCCACCACATGAACTGCACCATCGGTCATCCCCAGTGCTATCTGATTTGGTTCGGATGGGTGAGCTGCGACGACCATGGGATAAACTGCTCCGGAACTGGAGAAAGGGTCATTAAGAAGAAGAACATCAGAGTATATATAAGTGTTTCTGATTTCTTACTTCCTACAAACATGAGACTGATAAATGCCAACGATAAGGTCATGAAAAAGCCACCAGTCGGTAAAATTTACCAGTGATTGCTTTCTGGTGTATGGTCTTAATAGATTGTAATTTTCTGTACTTAATGCACTTTTACACAGGAAATGGCAGTAACTTGGAATAAAATTATAAATGTCCAACATATTACATAACTTGTGCAAAACATGCTATCCCTAATCTTAAGGTTATATTACTAAAAACATAAATTGACTTGGCATGCATATAAAAAGCCGTGTCCGAGTTACAAATTTCTTAAACTACCACATTACATCCTCCCAACACATTCAGATTAATTGAATATTGGATAGCAAATGATTTTATTGTGGTAGTTTTTGTAATAAAAAAATCTGATCTATAGATGGTTTATAATCTATATAAACCAGGATACATATACACGAAGGAAATAATCAAGTAAAAATGCCATCAGCATGCAAACCAATGTCTTTGAACATTTTGAGTATCACAAATCCATTTAGCTATACGAGGGATATCCTTTTCACTATCATAAATAGACACACATACTCTGGTTATGCAGAAGTTCAGAAATCAGCATACCTAGAAATGGATGAGCTTATGTAGGCAGTGGGTGCAATCCTGCAACGAAGCCTTAGGCCATCTGCTTCAAAAACACCAACTGCGCCATCACAAAATCCAGCATATACCAGTAAACCATCACAAGAATACACTGCACTTGAAATCGCTGCTGGTAGTGCATCTCTAGGTGACCACTGCATTAAAAGGAAAAAATATTTATTTAGAAGATAACAGAACCTAGAATGACTCCTGTCTGAGAAAGAAGAAAATAAAAATAATCAAACCATTTAGCCTCTTAATCAAGCAACATTTTAAGGACAAACATTAGCTTAAATCGAGGTGAAAGTGCCTAGAAAATTTGGTATCCTTATGCATTCAGCCACAGAATTTCACTTATGTTGTAAATCTTTTACCTTTTCAGATACTCAAAACTTGGTACTCAACCTGGGAATAAAGTTATAATCAAAGTTCAAATGGAGGAATCCTTTCTCAAAAAATGCTTAATCTGGTATTGACATTTCATGATCACCCTTATTCCCATCATAAGTCAGAAACCAAAGACCTAAGTCTGGAAGTGCCCTAATGTAAAGCAAGAAACAAACAAAACCAAGACTAGCCAACAGATTCAAGAAATTACCAACAGCAGAACTAGACTTAGAAGATGTGTAACTGCAATGATCAGAGAACAAAAACTAACCGAGCGCAAACATTCAAGTTTGCTGTCATAGATCGCTAGTTGGGTCTCATGGACAACCAAGAGATGTGTTTGATCATTATGAAATTGAACTTTGGTGTCGCCGACCAATTGGGCTGCACGAGAAGTCGGTGCTTGAATAAATCGTGTTTTTTTCTTCTCCCATCCATCGATGCTCCACATGCAGAGCTGCCACAAAAGTTGGTAACCCTTTAAGAGAACATGCTGAATCTAATAATATGCTCTATCCTAGAATGTGATCCATTCAGACAGCTGTAACTGAATTTCACATCGTCCATAAGAGTTAATAGTTGCATAGCTGAGCGAAAATCAATGTTGATTGGTCTGAAGCAAAATACTTTTCCATTTTAGTTAAAGGTCAAGTATCAAAATCCTCCATGTTAATACTAGTCTGAAGCAAAATACTGAAGCATATATATTACATGGTATCTACACACCTGGGCATCAGCTCCTGAAGAGACGAGAACATTTAGTGACTGGGAAAATGCAAGGCCAGTTATCTTTTTCTGGTGACCCTTCAGCTTGGTTTTAACCTGCAAGCATGTATGAAGTGCAAGTAAAATGAAAATGGGCAAACAATAATATGAAGAAAAAAAGTTCTTATTTTCTTAGTGAGGGATATTTATTGTCTAAAAACAATTATATAATCATGGTGAACAACACTATATTTGATCTCTATGTTATTTATCTATCTCAAGAAGAAAGTTGGCACGTACATAAACAGAAGACAAATCACTGATAGATTAAATAGACAGACACCAGATTCAGAGAGAAGAAAAGCACAAGAACTTTATAAAATGAAGACAAACAAGGTTGTCTTCAAGCTATAGAAAACCAAAAAGGCAGTAGACATATAGGATTGAGATGAGTAATTCCAGGAACATACAAATTAAGCACACTCAACGAGAAAGTATAAAATGACACTGCTCACCTCATCTACTCGAACATTATATATCTGAATACTAGAATCTTCCATTCCAATTGCAATGATATTGTTGTCTTGAGGATGGAATGCCAAGAAAGTGGCTGCAGGCGGGGGTGGCATGAATGTCGTCATAACCTGTCAAACATTATTATTTTTAACAGATGATAGAAATTTCCATATCAGAAAGAAGTAACAGAAAGATGATCTCCAGGCATGTTCACATTTATAAAATAGTCATTCCAAGGAACAAAATTGCACCATATCATTGGAGAAAGCCTTGTACCTTGAAAGTCATCATGTTAAATAAAGAAACCTTTCCGCCAGATGCAGACATAACATAAGAGTCATTCTTTGACAAAGCAATACACGCAGTTGCTTCTTCAGGATTGTTGTCACTTGTTTCATTAGTCATTAGAATACCATTTGATGGTTGCCACAGCTGAGGGGCAACAGATGCAGTTGACTGGAGAACCAACACAAGGAGCCATCAGAAACAATGCTTAAAACTAAATGCATTATTCAGAAAATTGGTAAATGCTGACCTTGCCAGATGGATTCCGCTCATTACGTGTCCATTTCCACAGCTTATGGATGGCATTGGAGCCAAGTGCCAACACTGCTAGCCCAGAGTTTGTATATAACAAACGAACAACCTTTATCACAAAAGATTAAATATCTACATTAAGTACATAGCAAGACATCTAAAATTCTGACAGATTAATGAGCAGCAAAAAGTAAGCATGGTCTTTTGAGAAAAGCTTCAAAACAATAACACAAAATTTGTTAAGACATATAACCCTTGTATGGATAAATATGCTTTTGTATGTCCAAAAAACAATATTCCTATATACTGGCATCATACATGAACAATCATTATAAGTAGCAAGTCATATTCAAAGAAAAGAGTAACCAGCAACAGCTATATTAATAGAAAATCTATATTGTATTTATATAACAATTTAATCTTTTAAAAGTAACCCATGAGTAACATAAACTATCCAACAGCAATCGCATTAAGCAAAGTAATAGTTCAATTAAGAACATGTTTCAAGCAGAGTGAAATTTGAGTATGTCATCCCAACAAATTGCTAACATAGTATAGACTATCAAGGCATTTGCTATATCAGCAACATGCATCAGATATACCATATGTAGTCTGTGAAGTTTAATCTTGACACATGCTGCGATGGGTTGGGTATGCCATATCCTGTACCAGCCCACCAGCCCATGATGATTGCAGGTTCATCCAACAAGAACCCACTCCTCCCAAAAAATAAAAATAATAATAATAACGATAATGATAACACACAAAGACAAAAGGTCAAAACAAATCTCTCTAGTGCCTTTAACATCCTAGTCAGGAAACAAGCAATACATGTGTAGCCCAAATATAACAATTTTGAGATACATATTATGCACCTGAAAGGTTGGAACTTTTGAGATTGCTTTGTACTTGATCTCTCTTATGGTTACAAATCACCACAAGAATTACGACCAATAGAAATCACCACAGAAAGAAAAAACTCATTTTCACATCTACAACTTTCAATTAATGAAAATTTTCATACTTTGAATTTTCCTTTAATAGAGACACTATGAGGAATAGTCAAATAATACCTTCAGTGAAAACAAACATACCTTGCTTGATGTTGTCATAGAATCTGGCAATCGTAAGGCTTTGAGATGAGCAGAATCGACAATATCAGCTAACTTCCAGTTTTTTATCTTCTCAGAATCGTCTGAAATCTTTGGTTTAATGTCTACAGTCCTGTTATTGTCCATAGCAGCCTACAGTTTGTTGTTTAATAGTTATAACCCTAATGCTTGACTTCTGATAATATAACATTTTGTAATGCATTATGAACTCACCAGGCTACTCATTGACACTACAGGTAGGGTTCGATCAGTTACTTCAATGGCAGCTGCCATAGGGCTAGAAACATTTGAAACAGCTCCTAATGAATTGACAATTGGGGGCTGCATGAAGTAGAGAATAAAAGTATTTAAGTGCATCAATCAATAAGGGGGCTATTCCTCAAGAATTTTTATAAGAGCTGATAATCTGTACTAAAGATCAATTGGCAAATATAATACCTTTACATTAGCACTGATCTGTTGAGAAGAACCTCGAGGGCCTTCAAATGCCCTGCTCTCGAGCATCCTTACCAAACGTAGTCCATCAGGATTAGCTAGGATTTTAATACCATTGTCACTTGTTGTAACTGCAAGTAATGAGCCCTCACGGTTGAATCTCAGACGAGGACTTGCCTGTAGGAGAGAGGATAAATAAATTCATATAAGCTGAAAGCTTCAAGTGCAGTGTATTCAAAACAAAACCAGCAAAAAAAGCTACTAACAGGCAATCCACCATCTGCATCAGTTGTAGTTAGTATATTAGTGTTGTCCATATCCCAAAACTTGATCATGAATTCATCTCCAGCAGCCAAGAAACGGTTCTTTGTTGTGTCAAATTGAACAACTCCCAATGAGCGTTTTCTAAAGCCAGAGTACGTCCTTTTAATAGCTCCTTCAGTCTCATTCCACTCAACTAAATGTGATTCACCATCTTTACTGGTTCCACAAGAAAAAAGCCTACAAGCAGATGAAAGGACAAAAAATTTTGAATGGTTAATAGTGACCTGTGATTAAGGAAGTATAGCATGGGGATTGTGAAGTAGAAACACTGGCATCTAGCATGCAGAGACAACTGTACACAAATGAACATACAAGAAACAAGAGAAAAAGACTGCTACTGACATGAAGAAGGATGATTATCGTATGTTAGCTGGACCTTATTACAGCATCCAGTTGTTTCAAACTTTCCAAAGAATATTTACATCAATGCATATTCCAGATTTTGTTCGTTGGAGACATTTTACCTTGTTCCGTCTGCACTGTATGCCATTGTTGTGCACCAACGCCCAGGAGCATCATAGTCAACTCTAGATCCCAAACAATCATAGAGCCATGCTTTGATTTTTCCATCAATGGCAGTGGAAAAGATAAACTGCAAAGTGAAAGTTCATCAAAATAGCTGATTGAATGAGTTGTTAACAGCAATCTCCCAACATGAACAACAAACGATGAAGTAATGCTAAAGAACCAAATCCACATGTAAAAGATGAATTAGCGGTCATTGAAATCTTTGTATTTTGATGGATAAGGTCCAACCTGGATAGACTCCTTATAGTGCGGGCAAACAGAATACACAGGAGTTTCATGGCCCTCAAATGTGTAGTGCTTCTGTCCTGTTGTTGCATCCCATACCTGACATTCATGTAATCAAGATTGTGAATTCTGCATTTTGTTTTTCCATAGTGCTCTAAAAATTGTTTAAAAAACATATCCTCTGGTCCTCACTTTGATTGTCTTGTCATCGCCACATGTGATTATTGACAAACTCTTGTTGGGATGGGAGAAGGCAATGTCATTAACACCACCAGCATGAGCATCAATCTATACAAAAATCCCAGTCAGACACCAGTATATGTATGCCAACAAAAATCTTTAATTTACCTCCAACTGCTGCCTCAACTCTCCAGTAATATTAAAAGCATATGTTTGAACAATATGCCTTGAGAAAGCAACACCTATAAGACATCATAAAGGAGAAGTAACATTTAGTGTGAAGAAAAGCAAATAACATATCATAAAACCCAAATCTGTTCACATAGGAGTAGAATTAAATGGAAATAAGATGTAGGTTTGCTTGCTATACCAAATATTGATCCATCTGGACTCCATAAGCATCGATTAACAGATATGGTAGCATCTTTCATTAATCCAGCCTGCACAATAAACAAACAGGGATTTACTTTGAATTTTACATTGTCTAAATCATACAACAATATTACTAACAATAATGTGCTGTTCAAACTACTTGGGAGATACATGGATTTTTTTCCCACCATTGTGCAATCAAATCGCTATTTATCGGTTTTAGTAGATTTTTCTGGGTCTAACTTTCCTCACACCGTAAATCCTAATCAACTGATCTTATTCACATAGGCATTTATGTCTCCCTTGAACACAGTGATTTCAAAAGCGCTAGGCGCCAAACGGCGCCAAGGTTCAAAAACGCCCGAGGCGCTAGGCGCTCGCTCGAGCGAAGTGATGCGCTAAAATATAAAAATATATAATATAATTAATAATATAATTATTTAAATAAAAAAAATATACTATTAAATTAAAAAAATTGAGTACAAAATCATAATAAATAAATAAATCATAATTGTATTTTTTTATTTTTTTAAATAACAAATATACTATTACATAAATAAAAATTAATAGTATTAAAATCAAAATAATATATTATTAATCTAATAAGTAAAAAAAATACTATTATTAATATACAGTTAGTAGTATACTGTTAATATACTGTTAACAGTATAGTGAGAAAACCGAGGCTGCTGAGGCAACGACAGTGATAGTAGGTGACAGCCATAGCTAGAACGGGAGCGGCGAGCGACGGCAACAACGGGAGAGGCGAGTGACAGCGAGAGTGGGAGCGTGAACGACGACGACAACGGGAGAGGCGAGCAATAGCGGGAGTGGGAGTTGCGAGCGACAGCGGGAGCGACGAGCAACGGCGGGAGCGATGACAGCAACGGCGAGCGACGACAACAACGGCGAGCAATGATGTGGCAGCGGCGAGTAGCGACAATAGCGGTGAGTGTAAGGGGAAGACCAGTGGTAGAAGAAGCGAGTGGCAACAGTGGCAACGGGAGCGACGAGCGACGACAACGGCAGCGAGCAGCGGCAGCGTGAACGGCAAGCAGGGTTAGGGTTAGGGTTGGGAAAGTCGCGCTGATATCAGTGCTTTAATTGGTTCGATTGAACCAACTAAAGCACCGAAGACCGAACCAGACCTAAAACGATGGTTCGGTCACCTGGTTTAACCCAGGCGCTCACCCGAAGTACCCGGCGCCTCTTTGAAGTGCGCCGCCCGGAAATGAAACGAGGCGCTTGGGCCTCGCCTCGCCTCGCCCGGGCGCCTAGGCGAGCACCCGAGTGCCTTTTTAAATCACTGCTTGAACATACTCATAATATTGAATTTTCCCTCATTTCATTCTTTCCTGCAGTAACTCCTAATTATTTGTGGATAACTGCATTTCTAATTTTTTTACTTTGCTAATAGTTTTGCACGTACAAATCAATGTTCTCATTTTTTTCTTCTAATATTTTCATGTTGACAAACCTAAATGTCCAACAAGTTAATAACAAAAGCACAATAGAATTTACAGATCTCTTAAACCATTTTCATTTTTAAACAAAGTCGTAAATGAAAGAAAACACAGTTTATAAACTCAATTCAATGCTGATTTCAGCAAACTTGTTCGGCTTATATGGGAGTAGTATATCAGACGGTATATTGAACCACAGCAATTGATATCACTGAAAAGAATAAAGAACAAATATCCATCAGTATTGAGTCATATGATTTGACCAATCTCTGGTCATACAGTAAAATACCAATCAAGATGCAACAGTCCAACCGATATTTGAAACCTTGACAGAAAACCCTCAAATTTCGTCTCCAATTTAATTGCTTCATTTTTACACTAAAAATGTCTTCATTGATCTTTTCTTCGTATTGAACAAGACCCAAGAAACATAAAACTTGTAGAAATTATTAATTTAACCGTATTCTCCATTTCTCTCTTAATATAGCTAAAATTGCATTTCATATACTTGATTTACTCCTACTCAGTCCAAAAGCTTTAATTTCTAACGTTTGTCTCCATTAATCAATTTAGAAGTAATCTTAAATAAAATCGAATCAAGACAAAATCAAAGTCATGACAAGAGCTGATTTTTTTTGCAAAGTCTAATAATTGTAGGAAACACCTTATACACATATCCTATAATCCTAACAGAACTAATCATTTGAACAGATACATTTAAATCACATTAATATAACTATTAGTATATACAAATCTTTTTAAAAATCCATCATAACAAATCTTTGAAACTTTATCATATAATTTTCCTAAAGCAGTAGAGACCATTTACATATAATTCATATTGCGATATTTCTCCTTCAATTGTCTTAATAAATAAATAATATCTATAGTTTATCTTCCAATTAACAAGCCATATTGATCCTCAGAACTCATCTCATATCGTAGTCTTCCTTCCCTTCAATTATGCACTCATAAAGTTTAATAGTATAATTCATTAGTTTCATTTCCCTATAATTAGAGAAACACTGATTATATGTCTAATTCCTATATATACCAAAAATCTTCTCAGTGCATTAGGTTTATTAGATTTTTAAAAAATATTAAATAACCTAGCCAAGCAAACTATCACTAACCTTGTGAACTTCTCCAAACTTAAATAAAATACCATCATGTCCATGCTCTTAATAATTCTCAACCTTTCAAAGCTTCCCTTGACCAATTTAAATTTTACATTGTTGTAGTAATAATAAGAAAACTAAGACAAGTTCCAACCTAGGAAAGTACCTGCGGAGGCAAACAAGTTCCAATGTCCCAGACCTTAAAAGTTCTATGCACCATCCTTTCTCGAGACCCAACTTCCCATATGCCAATATCACCAATATTTGTTCCAACTATAAAAAAAATCAATAGAATACAGGTGAGACAAATTTATATACATTAAAAACCAAATCTTTGCTGAATAAAATAGTCCAGACACATACCAAGAAGAATTGTTTGATGCACAGGGTGGAAATCCAAGCTCATGACGTTTGACCCCTGATTAAGTGTTCGTACAACACTTTTTGGAATATCATCTTGGGAGTAAATATTCGGTGGATGAGTTGCACTAGAGAATGACACCTGCCAAAAATCATTTTGTTTATTTGAGTATAACAAGCTTAATTGATTCGATCTAAAGACACTGGCCAAGAACTAGGTACTAAATATTGTTGCTTCTTCCACACCTCATCTGATTGACCCATACGCATTCTCTTCATCAAGTGTTCGGAGTCTGCTGTTTGGTAATCCATACCAGGTGCACTTGTAGGAGTCCTTGGGTGTTTCAGAAAAGCAGCTATGGAAACAGAACAAGGGAGCGAATCAACAACATATTGAAAATCCATCAAGCCATCAAGAAGTTATGCATTTAAACAAGGCAATACCTGTATTTGGAGGTTGTACAAGCCCTGGAGGGGCTTGCGCCACAGCAGCATGTGGTAGTTGTGGGTTAGCATTTGTCATCCATCCTGCAATGGCACTTGCAGGTGGAGAGACAACTGGCTGGAATGGCTGCATAGGGAAGGAGTTGATACTAGTATGAAAATAACAACAATAAGGGGGGTGACAAGGAGTTGAATACCACTTACACTATGAGCACCCATTGGCGGAAATCCCCCAGATTTAGGAATGGCCCCAACAAGTGGTCCGTTGGTAGGTGGTGGTGCACGAGCTCCATTGGCAGAAGCAGCACAAGAGTGGTCAGTAAAAAGTGTTTTGATATCAGGATTAGGACGTGGATTCTTGCAAAGTTGATGCTGCCAATTAAGACTAAAGATGAGGAGATAATTAGTATGTTAACATCAGTAAGGATACCAACAAAACTGGAAAAGAGTGATGCAAAATTCCTATGGTGCTTCCAGAGATATCATAAATCCACTATTCTTAGCGATCCAATTACTAACAAAATACATGACCATATAATTAATACGGAGAATGGGCATAAGAAATGTTTACCTTTGATTGATTAATGTCCGGAGCCTAGAAGATTTGAATGGTGGAAATGTCAACTTATCACGGAATAACGGATTAGCTTCAATGAGTTTCTTAAGTTCCATTAGCATTATATTTCTGGCTGATTTAGTGTCCCCGTACTTAGATAGTTGTTCGTTTTGCCTGCACAGGATTTCAAAAATTAAAGTAACTTGTACATCATTTTCTTCATAAAAAAAGATTAGCTCACAGATCATGCACATCACAGACATTAGAGTCTACATTAACTTGCCTAAAATTCTCCAGGGTAAGCAGCTGGGTGATCTCCTTGAATAGCTCCTCATTGAAAGAAGCAAAAACTTTGAGATCCTTCACGAGTATCTCAACAGCCTTTGCCCTGTCATGCCTGAAAGCAACCACAAGAGTGGATTTACAAGAAAGAAAAGGCTGAACGAAATTTTAAATGAACTTGAAAAAAGGAAAATAAAAATCCCACCTATCTAATGCTTCCAGGTATTTCTGCTTCCTAATTTCAAAGAATATTTTCATGGAATAGCGATTGTCTTCAACCTTGGTGAAACCACCAAGATATCGTTCAACTTCGTCCCATTCCCCTGCCTGAACAAGATCCTCAAAATGCTTCATATTGAAGTAAAAGCCTGACTCTTGTTCCAACCTATATTCAACAAGATGCTCAAGTAAACAGGAGGAGCAATCTTAAGAGTGATAAGGTTCAACGGAGGTAAGGCAACTTACTTATGAACGGTTTCCTTGAATTTTTCCTCGTCCAGGAACTGCAATATCAGGAAAACCAATTCCCTGCTCAAGGAAGACATGGTTCCCGGAATCCCTAAACGCTCCAGCGCAAAGATTTAAAATCCAAACAAGGAGGCACGGTCTGAAATCCCGAACTACACACTTCTTTCGCTTTCCAATACTTTCTCCACCAACCGAAAACTTCAGATATATCTATTCTCCTTCTCCGATCACTGCTCAAAAGATCGAACTAGGTTGCGGATTTTCCGCTAAACGAGCTAAAATAATCAGAAAGATCACTCCAAAATGCATCAAAATAAAAGTTTTCCCCGTTTGAAACGTCGGTAGCGCTTGACGAACAGATCTGAGATCGTAAAAAAGGAATACCTTAACCACCAATATCAACCAAGGATAAATCCAACAGCTAAAAGCACAACAAAGCCCGACTACCCACGAAAATAACCCCACAAAAAAGTAATCCCCTTTTAATCCAACCAAACTGGAAACCCACCATGAAACGCAACAAAACGGAAGGATACCGCTATTGGACCGCCATTAACGCAAAGAAAGCAAGCCGCACGAGCGATCCAGAGCTGATCCGCACCGCGACGAGCTCCGTTCACCAATCCCCACGAATCAACCCTCGATCTGGAGCTCGGTCCCTCGGGAACCAAATAAAACCAGAAATCTCCAAAAATAAGAAGGAATTCCCAGCCAAGAGATCGACGCCTCCCTCTCGATATCCAAAACTCAAGGCTCGCCCCCTCTCTCCTGCCACCACCTCTTTCTTCTCCCGTCTCTTTTCGCCTCTCCAGCCGCCGTATTCTTTTTCTCCTCTTTCTCTATCTATCTCAATCTCTTTCTCGCCTTTTATAACCTAACGAGGCTTCCACCCGCACACCTCCTCCTCTTTTATAGTGAACAAACCCTGGCGATCAGGTTGCTCCAAGATCGGTAAAATACCCCCCCGTCTTCCTCCAAAATTACTGCTTTACCAGCCTCACGTCACGTCACTGACCCAGCGTACGGGGCAGCGAGGGCATTCAAGTAAAACCGGCAGTTCACCCGTCACGTCCGGAGGGGCAAACTGGGAACGTAGAAGCGTCAGTTTCGAGGGGACCGTGGGCATAACTGTCATTTCGTTACGGGACAACATTAATGTCATTCCATCACCGCCTCATGGTAGACTGCCACCTCATCCATCCTCGTACTTATTAACGCACCCTCAGATTTTTTTCCCAAATATTAGGCCAATTTCGAATGCCAGCACGTGATAAACTCACCCCCATATTTCTCGTTAATGTCTCAGTTTAATTCGTCTCCGTGCGTTCGACCTATAGCAACCAATGTAAAAAGATGGGGTGAGCGTAGTCCCACGTCACGTCAGTCCGTCAGGTCGTCGCTTTCTGGTGTAGTGCGTGGTAGCTGTCGAATCCCCAGATATAAGTGAACCAAGTTATAATTCTGATAAGCAGAGACTCTTATCTGGCGAGGTTCTTATCTCTTTCCACTTTTGAATGGGCGCTGGGAGTGAAGGCGTGAGGGGAGGTTCACCGCGGAACGGGCAACTGCGTGAGCACCAGCCGGATCTGCCCACGTGTCCTTCGTGCGTTGGTTCCCGCATCACGTGCCACTGCGTCTAGCTCGTGCGGATGAGCGGGAGAGGCAGGTAAGGATTCCTTTTGCTCCCGCTTTTTCTTTTTGCGCCCCGAAATAAAAAGAGGTTTTCCAAATTTACCCGCGTAGATAACTCGCGGTTTTCATTGGCGGAACTCGCGGGACCACCAGACAGATATCCGGTAGACGAATTAGTCCTGTCTGAACGGGTAGGGAACTTTTTTACGGAAAGTCTTGGCTGGCGCTGAGGTGACGCTTTTGTCCCTTCCATTTTGATGCGGGAACAAACGGGTCAGAAGCCAACGAATCAGATAGCATTGCAGGGCTCGGCGCGTCGACCAGATCCAATATACGCACCGAGGCGTTTATCGGATCATAGCCTTTCGTTTCGCGGGCCCTCCCCCATCGCATGGCTGGCGCCGGTGGGTACATACACCTAACGATGTTCCCCATGGCAGGAGACCAATTATTTTGCCGTGGGACCCACGCTTTAGTGGACATCACGTGCGTCGGCACGGCGGGGCCCTTACGGGAGACACCGGAGACATTCGTCATCGCCCCCGCCCGTCTACCGCCATCGCGATTGGGGGATAACGACGTGTGAGCCGTGGTGGGACCCGCGCCGGGCCAGGAGCCCCTTCGGTGTGTTGACACGTACGCCACGATCCCGTGGGCGACGCGCTGTACCGCCGCTTGATGGAACCATCGACAACCCGAAACAAAAAAAAGGACGCGGTGGCTACTAACTCAGGCATAATGCGCCACATTCGACGGTTCCAGGCGCCCCACGTCGCCTTTCGCCGCCCCCCCCAAAACGACCCGCCGCTTTACCCACCTTGCAATGCTTCGAGGCAGCACCGATGGGCCCCCACGGGTCGTCCAATCGTATACAAGGTAAACAGAAAGATGGAGACCCGTGAGCGCATTAAAAAAAAAATGGTGGTTCCTTTCGATACAAAAACAAAATGTGTGTTTTTGGATTGCCAGCCACGTTTTTCTAATTCATGAACGAGAGAGAGCAGTACGGTGACAGCGGTGGGCGTTCGGACGTCACGACTTCCACTTATTTAATCAGATCAAGTTTGCTTAACTATGGGGATGCAACGGTCCATTTCGGAAAGGGGCACGGGCTCCTAAAATGACGGCAATGCCCTCGATGTGGTTACTGTATTCCGAGAATGATCACGTGACTCGAGGACGGAATCGAAGTGTTGGCAGAGGCGATTTAATATCGGGATCGGACGAGAAATCCACGATACCGAGACGGACGCGTTAAATTCGGCGCGGCGAACCGGTCTTCGGTCAAAATAGCGGGATAAGCCGACACGATACGATATCGTCGCGAGGAGCGACAACGCCGTGCTGTACGTGAGGTTTTCTTCGATCAGGAATCGAGCACCCGACTCGGCTACCTGCTCCGCCGGTGGACGAGGGCGTGGGGCCCGCGAGCGATGGGGCGGTAGGGGAGTGGGTGTGGGGAGGTTGCGGTGGTCGTGGAGGGTGCGGAATCAGGGAATTTTGGGCGGCGAGAAACACATGATGGGACAGGGCGGGGCCCGCCCGCGGCGCACGTCGATGTCATGGCGTCCACTGCATGCCTCCCATAAATAATATATATATATTATCTTGTTGTTGGTGGATAAATAATTTAAGCATCGGAGGCTGCCAAAAGTCATCATATAATAACAGTAGAACACATTTGATTCAACGAACAATGTGGATATGTCATGCGCTTTATTGATTATACTTTAGAATTTTTATTTTTTTTTATATTTTAAAAAACCTTCCTAAGAAATAATCTTAGCGATGCGTTGGAATTGTTCTCTGTATTTATTAGATTAAGTACAAACAAATAATAAATTTTCATATAAAATAATATTTTTCGACATAGGATAATGTTGTAACGATCATCACTTATCTAATTCTTACGAAAGTCACTAATATTTCTACCCTAAAAACTCATGATTTATACAAAATATGGATATGAGATAGATAATAACAATTTAAGTGATATTTTTTGTATTGATGAACACATGCACTTGATAATGATAAAGTACTAATCACTTGAAAAATACTTGACATGAAAACGTTATGCATCGGATTAAGAGATAAGTTAACGTGTGACTAAATAAGTAACGACGTAAGACGTTGTACGTTAGTAAACCTATTATTAGTATATCTTATTTACATGGGTAGAAACTCTTCGATAGCTAATCCATGATGGATGCCCAAAAAAAAAAGAAAAAGATTGGACATATGAGAAGGAGCAGCTTGGCCTCTATGATGATGATGTTGATATCCAAGTGAGTCATTGTCAAGGTGTGGAGAGAAGCCAGAAGCAAGCAGTGTGGATCACATCCTTTTGATGGCCCTTTCAGGCCACACATGGAAAACCTAGTGACAACAGATTGCACTGTGATCACACAACAACTATGTCATGAGCTACGAGGTTCACTTGGAGCTATCACACATGAATCGTGTTTGTTCTTTTTATCTCATGCAAAAGTTTCTTCCCAAAATAAGTTTCTCGCATTGTTTATCATTAGGAGAATCGAATGATCAATTTGACTAAAAATAAAATAAATTTATGATTTCGATCGGTCCGATTCGATCGTAGCACTAGAAAATATCAGTTGAACTATATTATCGATTTTTTTTATAAACCAGAGAATTGTGGAGTGTAGCCAAATTGGACCGAAAATATCGAAATTATTTTAAAATATATTTCTTAAATTATTATGATCATAAATAATAAATAAATAAATAGCATTTTAATCTCTGTGGAAACTCCAGGAATTTAGCTCATTGCTTGTCATAATCTTCCTCTATACTTTATAGCTCACTGAGACTCGATAGAGACATGAGCATGGAAAACACGCAAGAGAAGAAGAAAAATGATCTTATCATTCCTTTCTCGAGGAGAAGAGTTGCAGAGTATGTTGGCGTTGAATATAATTCACTCGCATTCTTATCGCTTCATGTC
This sequence comes from Musa balbisiana, assembly GCA_004837865.1. NCBI lineage: Eukaryota > Viridiplantae > Streptophyta > Magnoliopsida > Zingiberales > Musaceae > Musa > Musa balbisiana. The sequence goes on along the minus strand of CM017191.1, from coordinate 9,512,947 downwards.
ACGCACCAAATAGAAGCAAAACTCAAACGCATAATATCATTGACTATATCTCTTGACCAAATGGAGACCATAAGACAATGCGAGTAATTGACTGCTTCCTTACATGCATTCCAAAGTCTAAAGGGACTGTGACGTGATTCCAAGAATTGTAGACATTTTATGATGTACGCAAACAATGACTATTAAAATTTGATATGTATAGTATCCAAGAAAAACTCAGTCAACTCTATCTATATTTGAGATTGCATACACAAAGAATATACAATCTAAAGACCAATCCCTTTGGATAAGTAGATAATTACATCTCTAGAGATGGAACTATATTTTCCAATAATGAATTTGGACAAACTTTTTGATCCAACGATAAGAATGTGTATTGTCTAAAATATCTTTATTCTTGATATATGCACCTCACACCCGACCAACTTGGACCATAATCACTGTATACTTAATATATAATTATATATATCACGAGAGATTGAATCTGATAATTTTAAATTAGGTATCTAACCTTCGATCGGAATCATTGTAAACTAGTATAGTATAACCATCAAGTATAAGATGGATTAGTATAATTTTCTTAGGCTAATCATTTACGTACACCATATTAGTATCACAATCGGTGTATTTAAGAAGTTTATATCGAAATTTTTATGATTTTGAAAATGAAATAAATAATTTAATTTGTCTTAACATCGTCAATTGCATTAACGAAAAATATAACGCATGATGATGTCATATATATTGGATTGATATAAAGATGATAAATAAGAAGATAATTTCAACAGCTCATTCATTTCTAACATGAGATACATTAAAATTATTTTTTTATCGATAAAATCATTAAAAAACAAAAGAGATGTTGAAATTATTTTTTGTTCTTTACATTTGTATCGATCTAATATGTGATGTCACACTTTGTTTTCTGTCAATACAATTAACGATGTTATGATAAATAAGATTATTATTTTACATTTAGAATTATAAAAAAATAATATAATTTTTTTAAATATAAAAATCATGATATTAATATGGATTAGGTACAAAAAAAATCTATAATTAGCTCAGTTCCTTTGCACTTACAACACCAAAATATCAAAAGGAACATTCAACACTCTTTTGCCTGCTTGCCTAAGGTAATAATTAATAATTATATTATTGGAAGATCAAAGTAGGAGAAAGATCTTTAGGAAGTATATGTCAATATCAACATTAAGTTTGTACGACTATTGCATCACATGAAGGTTGTGTCACATCGAAATGCCAACCCCCACTTATGAGTCAAAATCAAAACTTGAATGTCTCGCTAATTATTACGACTGCAATGAATTTTTATTTATCATGCTTTTATAACAGAAAAAAGTCGCTATAAGTCGTCACAAAATCCGAATGATGCTCGGCCATCATCGTTTACTTGTTGCTCTTCATGACCAATCATGGAGGCAAAAGATGCATCTTCTCCCATTCGCATGCCACTTTGGCTGCTATTAGTCCTTTGATGCATTGTCATTTGACTATTTTGCAATAGTGATTTGTTCGCCAATGATTGTCTTTATACTTTGCTCATCTATGCACCATTAAAATGGTCCATCATACACAGTTTATGTTTTCTATATATCTATACCTTCTTTACAGTTTATATTTCTATACTTTGATTTCTTTGTATCTATACCTTCTTTAAATTTTAATATTACATACATATATATTTGAAAGTTGAAGGGTGTAATTTGGAGACGAAATATATATCAAATAAATATAAGTATAAGCAACATTTTCCTTTTAGGAAAGATTATTTCGATATGAAGAAAAATATAGTATCTCAAATAAATATAAGTATAGACATCAAGAAAACTATGTAGGGAAAATGATAAACCTGAATATTTAGTGATATTCCAAACTTATGAACATAAAATCTACTGTTCTTTTTCTTTATGCACTTGCCTATCTAATTATTTGATCGTCAACTTAACTTATCGAGATTTATCCGATCTAACTCATTTGTCTAAGTACTATCACATCCGATCATTGATAATTTAATATTTAAATAAAAAAATTCGTATCGGGTATCTCTTGTTTTCAAAAATAACTCAATTGCAACTCGATTATAACATATATATATATATATATATATATATATATATATATATATATATATATATATATATATATATATGTGTATGTTAGGAAGAAAAGCATAATATCTCAAATAAATATAAGTATAAGCAACATTTTAAGAAAGAGTGTTTCGATACGAAGAAAAATATAATATCTCAAATAAATATAAATATAGGCATCGATAAAACTACGTAGGGAAAATGATAACCCTAAATATTTAGAGGTATTCTATGAACATAAAATCTACTATTATTTTCCTTTATGCACTTACCTATCTAACTATTTGATCATCAACTTAACTTATCGAGATTTATCCGACTTAACTCATTTGTCTGAGTATTATCACATCCGATCATTGATAATTTAATATTTAAATAAAAAATTCATGTAGCGTATTTCTTGTTTTAAAAAACAACTCAATCGCAACTCGATTATAAGTAAACTCAAAACGAGCTTAATTTATTTTGACAATTTATTTGCAATTTGAATTATGTGGCCAAAGAAAAAAATCATCAAGAGACGTAATTTTCAATAACATAATCTACTAGTCAGTCCAGACCCTATTTATATGTGCATATTGAACTATTTTTAGGGCTTGTTTCTTTTGGATGAGCGTCTAAAATCACAAGGAGATGGAGTGCAAGTCGATTAGATTCTACTCGACGCAACTCCTCCACATAATATATACAATGCATGTCGTTGGACACGACCGGATTGTTGTGTTCAACGTCACCCAATCATACCAAAGTAAGATAACCCTGATTCAAGTAGGCCCCACTTCGTGCGTGGGTGTCTTTGTGGGTATCGTCTCCTCAGTCGACGCATCTTTACAACAACTGTTAGTTTCCTGCAAGAGCGATTCCGTTTCTGCCCGTACGTTGTTTACCCTTTATCCTACCATGCCTCGAGTGAGGATTACTACTGGTTCTGGCGACCGGGCCCACAGATTGTGACTGGGCTAAATCGGGGTAACGCGATGATGCGTAGAAAAAAATATTTCAATTTTATATTTCTTTTAGTATGTCGATCTTCGAAGGAAAGCGGGCAATTTCGTGGCTGCGCCGACCGCTGCAAGCGACGCCAGCTGTCCCCCGCCCCCCACCCCCCACCCCACCCTTCCTCTTCTTTTGTCCCCTACATCTTCTTCCGTGTTCTGAAGTCAATCGCAAGATTTCGTGTTCCGGTCTAGGATCTGTCGAAAAATCTTTCGCTAAATCTGTCGGGGCGTTTGAAGAGATCTGCAAAGTTGGAGCTTTTTACACGGAGCCGACCGGATCGAGCCCGAAAGGAAGGATCTTGGAGTGACTCAAGCCGGAATCGGAGAGATTGGAGCCAGGGTTTTGTTTCGGTACCGGTAACTCGAACACAGAGAGATTGGAGCCGGCGCGTCGTTTGTTTTTGGTCGCTGGTAACGCCTGTCTGCGAGTACGTTAGATGCTTGAATCGGAATGGGAGTCGACTACTACAACATATTGAAGGTGAATCGGAACGCCACCGATGAGGATCTCAAGAAGTCGTACCGGCGCCTGGCGATGCGGTGGCACCCGGACAAGAACCCCAGTAACAAGAAGGAGGCGGAGGCCAAGTTCAAGCAAATCTCCGAGGCCTACGAGGCGAGTCGCATCTCGTCCTTTTCTTTCCCTTTTATTTTCTTCTGTTCTTTCTGTGACATAATTAAGATACATCTTAGGGAAACCCAAAACTTTATTGGATACAGGGTTATTCTGGTAAGGAAGAATTCGATTGGTCTGTCGAATTCTTGAACTCATAATTAGGTATGGGTACCATCATATATGATGAAGGTGTCATAGGGTTCACAGTTAATTCCAAGTCTTTCTTATGTTTACTTTTGTGTTGTCCTACAATTCAACCACATAATGATCAGATCAGTATTAGCCACACGGGAGTTTATTGATAACTTCAAAGCTGCAGACCAAAGAGTTTTCTGTCTTTCTATGGTTTACATATTAGCTATTTACCATGATAATATCTATAAATAATATGATTGATTATTTATTCTGAATAAATGATTCTTTTGACACAATTATATATTATTGCTTAAGTTGCATTAGGATGTTTTTTCTTCAAGGGTTCCGACTTCATTGAATTTAGAGGAAAGAATTGAATATTTAATTAGGAAGCATAATGAGCACACTGAAATTAAGTGAAGCACAATTTGTAGTTAATTCTTCTCTTTGGTTCTTTCCCCCCTGTTTCGGAACATGATTTTCTAATCTTGATTATGCATTCTTTGTAGTGACGGGCATAGTTACATAATATTTGGGTACTTGAGCCATCTGGGTCTATTACTTTCTGTTGGCTTGAAGGAATGAATCTTATACATTAATAAGCGATTAGATTGACAGATGTGTTTAACTTTGTCATATTATGACTAACTGTCATATTCGACTTGTTTGTATTTTAACCATGTTGCTCCAGGTACTAAGCGATGCACAAAAACGGGCGATATACGATCAGCTTGGAGAAGAGGGTTTGAAGGGCATGCCCCCTCCTGGTTCACAAAGTGCGACATCTAGTGCCTCAAGTGGACCTAGTAACTTCCGATTTAATCCTCGAGATGCTAAGGACATCTTTGCTGAAATTTTCGGGAACAGCAGCCCTTTCGGTTTTGAGTCCATGAATCGTACAAAGTCCACAAGATATCAAACAAATGGAAGTGGGACTTTTGGTGGGTTTGGTACGACAGAGAGCACCTCTAGGTCATATGCTGAGGGAGCTGGTCCTAGTGGCATCCAACCACGGAAAGCACCAGCTGTGGAGAACTTCCTAGCATGCAGACTTGAAGAGCTCTACAGTGGATCAAAAAGGAAGTTGAAGATCTCTAGGAGTGTCTTGCGATCTAATGGGTAAACACTTTGTCCCATATCATTCAGTTGGATGATTTTTTGTCCCACTGGCCTGACAAAATACTGATTTCTTAAGCAAAACATAGCCACTTTAAGTTTTGGTTGCTTCAATGCATGTAGAGATTATATTGCTTCGGAGATTTATGATTGAATTGAATACTTCATGATTTAAATTTAAGTTCTTATGTTTATTGAATCAGTAACATTTTTCTTCCTTTTTTTTCCTTATTTGAGAATTGTACAGGCTACTAAACATTGGCTTCCAACTTGTCCTTGTTTTTCTGCTTTGCTCTGTTAATGAAGCTTCTGATTTTCCGGTATGCTTTTTGAACTGGATTATCTAGATTTACCTTGTAGAACTCCCATTTGTTCGCATCTGTGAATTATCCACATATGCTAAAGAGTAAAATGAACTTTTTTTTATTAAGCAGGTATCTTTGACAAATAGTTTGAGTTTTCATGTCCTTGACCTTTCAAAGCTGATGTTGTGTAACAATCCTTATACCATATAATTGTTTTTTTTCCATTTGAATCTGTTTATTTGATATCAAAAGTGGTGGTTGTAGATCCATAAAGAACATACAAGTTCAGCGGCATCTTATGTAAAGCCCCCTGCAGTTAAAATGAAGCAATGTCATTTTAAACACATTTTTTAATCCGATAAAACATTTTGCTCATGCAACCTTTTATGTCTGTATTATAGATATCTAAATATTCTTGTCGTGTTCAATATATCTAGTTGTGGTTTCATGTAATTTGTAATATTGTTGTGGACATCTCAATTACCCTGAATTTTTTTATTTGTACTTGTGGATATTTAGGATCAGTTATTGAATTGGTCATTTTGAGTGGACTTGTTGATGTTTTTTTATGTACGGTGTAGATCTGTTTGAGTTTTAGAATCCTGGATGCCGATGGATAATTTTTTATGTGTGTTTTCTCGGTGTATATCAGTTCATGTTTAGTTGCCTTTCACTCGGGAATATCAAACCCTTGTTTGACCTCCGTTGTTGTATTCTAGTTCATTTTATTTTGCCGTCTGATATGTTTACTACGTATTTTGTATAGTAAATTGTCGCTTATAAACTCGAATATAAGCTACATCTGCACGTAGTACCGATTCTTCATAGTTATTGTCATTGTGACAGATTCTAATGTTATCTCGAAACATCATTTTGTATGTCAGAGCACCAAATTTAATAAAAGCAGTTTATTGACGCAACAATCTTAGAGTTTATTGAAATAGAAAAAAAAATGGCTAACTTTTCATCCCTTTTCTTTGTTATGTGCATACTAGACAATTGGTACCCGAAACAGAGATCTTAACAATTGATATCAAGCCTGGATGGAAAAAGGGTACCAAGATAACTTTTCCGGGCAAAGGTAATGAGCAAGCGAACCAACTCCCAGCCGACCTAGTCTTCATCATTGACGAAAAGCCACATGATGTGTACAAGAGGGAAGGCAATGATCTCATCGTCCACCAAAACATCTCACTTGTCGATGCACTCGCTGGGACTACAATAAATCTTAAGACCCTTGATGGACGTGATTTGTCAATCAATGTGAACGAAGTTGTGATCCCTGGCTATGAACTTGTTGTTGCTAAGGAAGGGATGCCACTAGCCAAGGAGCCAGGCAAGAAGGGCAACTTAATTGTCAAGTTTAATGTGAAATTCCCATCGAGGTTGACACCGGACCAACGAGCAGACATCAGACGCATCCTGGGAGGTTGACTGCAGAAAATGTGTTCTTCACTACAAGAGCAAAACCATCCTGCTAAATTCTTTGTTTAGGAAAGCTTGAACTTACATCCATGTGTCATAATTTTTTTTTGTGTATGTCTGTCTAACCCATTGGCAAAGACCGCAGCAAACTACAATGTTTACTCTAACCTTGGTTTTGGCTTGTTGACATTTCTTTTCGGCATAGGAACTGTATGGTTTTTTTCTTCCTGCATGATTGGATAATGAATCAAGGGGAACGTATTGTACAAATTGTGGAAATTACAGGAATACTGTTTGATTGTAAATGTTCGATATTACTCGGATCATGTTATGTATATTTATTGTATGCATGAACTGCATGTCAAATTCTTTGAATCTCTGAAATGTTTCAGACTCGGAAGGAGATGTTTCTGCATCCAGCTGTGGATCCAAAAATACATTTGTGACAGCATATAAAGAGAGATAATAGCAAGGCCAAGAACAGCACTTGCTCAATATTACTGTCCCAGTAAAATCTTGTTTTCTAAAACCTAATGTTCATACAGTACTTTTCTTTTGAGTTCCAAAGAAAAATGTTTCTCATGTAAATTTTCTAATTGAGGATTTAAATTTCCAGGTTTTGAAGGAACAATGGAAAGTCGTGTCACATATTAGGCAAATCTAATAAATCCAGTAAGCTTCAGAACGGTCAGAAATTTAATATAGCATTTTCCATTTCTGCAAGAAGGATTGCAAAGCCAGTTTGAAGTAGAGAGAGCAAATTATCCTGCACTCTTATTACTCAAATGGTTTGCAACTATTTTTTGATGCACTGCATAGTTCTGATAAATTTAGAATTAGAACGAAGCAGCCGATTTGATTAGCAAAACCATGAATTAGATTGAAGACAGATCCAATTATATTAGAGGACGAGAAAATTAGAAGAGAAAGAAATATAATAATAATAATAATAATAATAGGAGAAATATTATGTAGGGTATGTATTAATAATTTATAAGGTATTAATAATCGATCCCAAATAGTTATGTATTAAATCTATAAATTTAACCTTATAATTCTTCAAAATTAGTTTAAGTTTTGTGTTTTTTTAATTATAAAATAATTGGTCTCTCTCTCTCTCTCTCTCTCGCTCGCTCGCTCTCTCACGTTTTAAACCCACCTTTTTTAGCTCTCCCTCTACGCATCATTAAAACGCAAAAAAAGAGGGCTTTTTTATTTGGTCCTCTTTCGTCCCTCTTCGCTTCCCTCCAAAGTCGCCGCACCGTCCGACAGCAGGCCGCACGTGAACCCAGGCGCCACCGGCGAGTCATCCCATGGCTCGGTTGCCCAGAGGGGACGTCGTCGCGCCGCCGGTGACGGAGTCGGACCCGGAGCTCCCCGCCACGCCGACGACGTGGTACGAGAGCCTGTCCTGCTCCGCTCATCCGGCGTCCGGAAAGGAGTGCCTCTTCCTGCAGGAACGCCCCGTCCGCGTCTACGCCGATGGGATCTACGACTTGTTTCACTTCGGCCACGCTCGAGCACTCGAGCAGGCGAAGAAGCTGTGAGATCCGATTGGGTTCTTCTTATGTTATCGTTTGGTTCTGTTTCTTCTTTAGTTCTTGCTGCTAGTTGAATTTGATCTGTGAATTGCATGTTTCGTTTGGTCGGAGGTAATTCATCACAATGTTGCAATCTAGAATCTCATCAAGTTCCCTTTTTTGTTTTCCTGAATTCGTGATCAGGGGATTACATGTGCTCGTGAACTCCATGAATTGGAAGAAGGGCATTGCTTTAGATTTGTTTATGTCTTTTGGTAAAATCTTCTTTTTCTTGTTAAAGAACAAATGATGGATTACATTTGATCAAGGAGGTTTGCGTTTCAAGTAGTTGAGACCTCACGGCATGTTAATTTTGTGGTCGAGGGTTTCACTACCATGGACATAATGTATTGTTCTAGTGGTATTTTATGTAACAATGGAAGCCTCAGACATGTCTTTATCATGTGTAATTCGGTATGCCAAAATTTGATGAGAATTTGGTACTAACAAAAATTATACACCCTAAATGGCCCCCTTCGGATGTATCAAAAAACAGATCCTCCACCCTAATACCTTTGCCTACATTAGCAAATGTTAATATGAACCTGCGTGTGGATCGTTGTTGTAGGTTGTTTTTTGTGGCTGACACTTCCACATTTCATTTAATGGATTACATCAGTAAAGTTAAAATGTAATGGATACTTCAAAATACTTTCTTATTGGCATCCTCTTATCAAAGATCTTTTGTTCTTTGATTTTGAAAATTTTGAGATGATGGTTTTCATAATTGTCATCTTCTCTCCTCTGGCTTCTTGTTCTGTTCTTTTTTCTTTCAGTTATGATTTCCTTCATCTTTCTTATGTAGTTTGATGGATGTTTGTATACTAAGTAACACAATGTGCTTTTTCCTCAGATTTCCAAACACCTACTTATTAGTTGGGTGCTGCAGTGACGAAATTACTCACAAATATAAGGGAAAAACTGTGATGACTGAAGCTGAGCGTTATGAATCTCTACGCCACTGCAAGTATGTAGTTTAATATATTTTATTTATTTTATAGTAACATGTTGAAGATTTATATTTTACACTTTTATACTATCGTAGTGTGTTTTGCTTGGATAACCTGTTTACATTATATTGCAGAGGTTAACTTTTTTTTTTTCTGTCTAGTGAACAAACTTGCTTTGTGACAGCTGATGCGATCTAATTAAGGCTTAAGATTGACATAGAGCTCAGTATATTAGTTTTCATATTTCTTTTTTTTTTCTGGAGAATTTAACAATGTAGAGATAATGAAATTTGTTACTTCACAGAATTAGTTTTGAACAGCAAGAGGTAAATACATCTAGAACACTTACTGTTTTGCTCATTTGGAAAATATGTCCATAAAATGTGACAAGAAAGGACTTGAGCAGCATAAATTGCTGAAGCTGGATGTTGCTTGGTAGGATTATTGGAAGTAACATGCTGTTAGAACACAATAATTACTTCTACAGATCACAAAAGATAATTGACATTTTGACAGACATGATTATGGTGTCAAATATAATATTTTAAATTGCTACTTTGTTTGCATAGCATGGTACTTCCTGACCAACTTGTATGTCTATCTTACTAAATCTCCATGAAATTTAATATCGAAATATATTAAAACTTATAACCTATTTTTTGTTAATTCTGAGAAGCTGCTACTTTCCTATTAGTTCTTACAGCTAAGTTGTTTCACTTCATATTATAGGTGGGTTGATGAAGTCATACCAGATGCTCCATGGGTCCTCAACCAAGAGTTCATTGACAAGCACAACATAGACTTTGTGGCTCATGACTCACTTCCGTAAGTTTGATTAAGCTACATACGTTAAAATGAACCCGCCTCTATTTTTCCATTCTTTAGAGCTTGTTCAGCTTTGAGCTCTTATATATTCATTTTTGTGTTTCGTAGGTAAGATAAATTTATCAGTGTCAAGTAAGAAAAACCAGTTTCCAATTAACTGGGCATTAGCACATATCTGGCTTTTGCCAATTTAAATATATCACCCATCTACTCTTTATGCATTAAACTTTTGGATGGTTAAGAGTTCATGGGTGATTGACAAAGTAAGATATATGAACCAGATACTTGGATGATGTCATGTGAGAAAAACATGCCACTATTCTGGTCATTATCTCGGAACAATCAATTGTAACCAAGTTGAGAAGCCACCACATTAACTAATAACAAAGGCATTGAACTATTGATTTGCTTTGGTTTAGCTGACCAACATAGAATGACAAAATTTAGAAAAGTTGTGAGTTAATTTACATGCACTGTTATGTACCGGTCACCCTAGGTCATGCATTGTGGTACACTTGAATTTGCTTCTATGTGATACTTCCTCAGTTACTCAAGCCATTTCTTTACATCTTTATTTCCAGATATGCAGATGCAAGTGGAGCTGGCAATGATGTCTATGAATTTGTTAGTTTCCTTTCCTTCATCGAGAGTAGAATTAATTTTTCATTTGGTTTGGTATTGCAATCCTGTCACCAATTGACAAGACATGTTCAAGTGTAGGTCAAAGCTATTGGAAAATTTAAGGAAACAATTCGTACAGATGGCATTTCTACTTCAGATATTATAATGAGGATTCTGAAAGACTACAATGAGTATGTGAAGCGTAATTTAGCCCGTGGATATACAAGAAAGGACCTTGGAGTGAGCTATGTGAAGGTAAGGCTTTGGGTTTACATGTCACTAATATAAACAGGAGCTTAAAATTTAGCATGTTGATGGTAGCAAGTATCTTATTCTTTTTATGATATTTGTCTTAAACAATGTCATGGAGGCATGAAGGATCTCATACCTGATTTCTTCAGGAGAAGCAACTGAGAGTGAACATGGGAATAACTAAATTGCGGGAAAAAGTGAAGGAGCATCAAGAAAAGGTGATCAAAAATGTTTTCTGTGCAGCACCTTTTGTTATGGTCTCTTGTTGCAATGTCCAATGGCAACTTCACAATTGAATTTCAGTATATTGTGAAATCTTGCCCCTTTTCATGCCAAGGAGACTTGAAATATGTCCAGTCTTTGTAGACACGATCGAGAAACTGATTGCAATTATCACATGCTACTCTATAATACTGTTCATATACCACTCATCATTAACCTTTTGGGTTTGGCTTACAATTTCTTGGCATTAAAGTCAAAAGTTGTTTTTATGTGGATAAGGGTCTTTGCCTTTTGAGATCTGGACATTTCTCCGAGCAGATCAAACATGAAAATGATTCACTGATCTTGACATTGGACCCCTTAAAACTGGTTAGTAGTCAACTGTTCTGTTTCCCTGTATTATAGTGTCGAATATTTGAATGAAATTTTGATCCGGACATGCTATTGGGCAGGTTATTCCTTGAACTTCCCCTGATGGTTCAATCTTGAATTATGGGTTTTCTTCAAAGTCTTATCAATGATTTATTGATTGTAAAGCCACATGTGAACATAGTGTGATGGATAAGTAATCAGAACACCGAGACCCCTTATGGGTGTTAAACTTTCTATGAGCACCACCCAAGAATTATTTGATCAATTATTTTCTGTCAGATTCACAAAAGTTTTCTTTTTCTTATTTTTCCCTTCTTTTTTTCTTTTCAATTGGATATTAACTAGATGATTACTGAGTTCTTTACAGTGTTGAGTGAATAATTTCTTACTCCTCGTGCAGTTGCACACAGTAGCAAAGTCGGCTGGAGTGAATCACAACGAATGGGTGGAAAATGCAGATCGCTGGATCGCAGGCTTCCTTGAGAAATTTGAGGAGGGCTGCCACATCATGGTAAGTTTGTGGTAGTGGCATACTTATCATTGATAGAACATGGAAAGGTTAAAATCAAATAAGAGGGCCGGTGTAGTCATCAAAGTTTGGAATTACTGTTGCATTGATGCTTTCAGTTCTGATCATGTAAGTTTGCCCACTCTCTAAATATCGTCAACACCTCTTCAAATGTTTGCTTTACAGGAAATTGCCATCAAAGATCGAATTCAGGAGGGTCTGAAGAGGCAGCAGAGCAAATCAAAGACCAACCTCGAAGAAACAGTACCCTCATAAGGTTCACCTTGAATATTTCTACCTTTCTCCTCCCTTTTTCTTTCTTACCATGTGGATTAACATTATCTGGTGTCCTCAAACCCTGAAGCAGTTGCTGCTGTCATCGCGTCCTTTGGGTTTAATTTTCTACTACTGCTTGTTATTCGGTGTCCTCATCAAATCCTGAAACAGCTGCTACTGTATTTGAGTCTGCTACCAATGCAAAGCAGTGGGTTAGTTGCATACATATATGTCTTATTAAAATGTTTCTCCTTGAAAGAAATAATGTACTATTATTATAATTCAATTCCTTTTTTTCATAGCTTGCTACCATTGGTGTTATTTACTTTTTCTACTTGGGAATTTAGTTCCTTGTTGAATGCTAGTTTTAAAACTTTTTAAGGATTGTAAGACCAATAAGAGCATAGTTATCGTAGTCGAATCGGGAAGTGATCCAATCAAGCCTTGGGTTTTTAGTTGGACCGTATGTCTAATTAAAAATTATATAAAAATAATAATATGAATCAATATTAAAACACAAATATTGATAGTAATTACACTAAATTAAAATCATTCTAATTTATTTATCACATCAGCCCTAATTTTATGGTTGATGTAAATATCCTCTTAACTAATAAAATTTTTTATCTAAATAATATTTTGTTATATTAAAATATTGGATGGGTTTTATGTAAATCGATTGGTTCATCCGGATTTTTCAATACATCCAAGTGACTCAGACCACCGCCAGTCGGTTCGGTCTAACTAAGACTGAGAGCATTCAAGGTTGAGAGAATTAAGCTACTGTTGTTCTTCAGGATTTCTCAATAATAGCAGGTAAAATAATGGGGATTTCCAAACATATTACAGCAATTTAATACCAGAGCATACAATTTCCTTGTGACATCACAGGTCAAAAACCTATATAACTTCTTGACAGACCTCATCATTGATCCCTCCAGATCATTATATTACGATCATTGACCATTATATTACAATTTGAATGATGACTATCCAAGTCATAAAAAAATAATAATTTGAGAAGATAGTTTAGCTGGTAAAAACTTCGACGATTTATCGCAAACATGTCTTCGTCACTTATCCATTACAAAAAAAAAAGAAGAGATACAACTGAGTACATTAATTCTTCCGTTGCCAAATATCAGAAAGAAAATTCCCTTGACAAGAATCTATTCTGGTGGAATGTATTCATAATTATTATGCCTCCAGTGACAACAAAAAACATCAACAATATGTCCTCCAAATAAGCTAGTTACGCCTTGAAAAGCTGAGAACACACATAAATTTTCTTATGATGCATGAAGCAAATCATCAGTTAAGATTCAGCTGCATTCTGTCATCTTAGTGATGATGGCATTGAACATAAAGAAGGCCACAGTGTTTGCAGACCGCTGGTGCTTCCAGGTCAAGGCAACTAAACTCTATTGGATGGCCAAGGGCAGGATTACTATCTGCATTTGAAGCAGAGATTTAATTAGCAACACAAAATGAGCAAACTATGAGGTGAATTACCTCCACAGTTGGAATTAGGTTGGGCAACTACCTCCTTCACAAGCAACAATCCGACCTTCAAATTTGACTGGAGGCACTTCGTTGATCAATTGCATCGGTGATTTCTTGCTGGTATCCTGCACCGCTCATTTACATGTAGCATATGAAATTTTAATAAATATTTAGGAAATAAGTCAGACTTCAATTTATACACAAGTTTTGTTTTAAGTGCATATGTTATCATTCATCGTAGCTCCAGAGCTGCAGAAGTTAAGGGAGTCCAAGCTCAAATTTGGATCTAAGCTGTGGATGAGAGAAAGTACTAATTGTCGTACTAGGATGGCCAAAAATTAGTAGATCATTTATTGCCATTTTGTGATAACAGTATCACAAGAAAAAAAGGAAAAAAAGAAAAAGAAAAAAGTAGAATTGAGGGAGAGAACATCAAACAACATTTGGCATGTCAGGATTTCTAGAACATAGGACATGATGTATCCCTCTCTGGAAGATACCTTGACGTCCTCTAAAACACTAATTTTCCATGAACTGAAAGTTCATGTCTGACATTGTGGGGTTGGCAGTATAAATAACAACACTCTAACAGTGGCACAGCCAGATAAAAAAATTACAGTCTATCTATTGATGCTGCAACTATTCAGGCATGGCTTTGATATTTATTTTGCAGAATATGTGACACTACTAATAAAAATAATAATTATGATACTTGATACGATTCATGGTTATGGTTCTAGAGCATTTGGAGTTTATCAAATCATGCTTTATGGAGTGCATATGTATTATAATTTTCACAAATATAATGTCATGGCATTATACGGTGGCTGTGATCACAAACATGTACATGATACAGATACAGCCGCATCAAACAGGCATTTTAGAACTTCACTTACCAAGTCAAATATTTTTTAGCTTCTGCCAAACTTAGAAATTAGGCAGATAAGTGAGGACAGCAGACGGAGAGATTTGAAACAGAAATGGAGTAAGGGTCTGTTTCACGCAAGTCTTAGAAGCTTGGTTTAGGAGCAAAAGGTAGCATCTTTTGTATGGATACAAGCGAGCTGCATTAGACTTCCTCTAAGGTTATCAAGCTTAGTTTAAGACATGTACCGAGCAATCTAAATTGCTTAGAGAACTTGACAACAATGTTACTCAAACATGATTTGACAGGTCAGAAAGTTCTCTATTATGTAAAGGTAACATAAAAAAATCAATGGGTTTCAATGAATTCCCAACTTAACAGCGAATAATGGAGAGGCATGGTCATCCTATCTTTCTTTGACTGCAATTATTTAAAGGCCCAGGTGCCAAGATGATGGTCAATGACTTGCTTCGGATATGAAGAAAAGGCTTTAAATGGAGAACAAGCACAAGAATGTTGGCATGATGAAAAACTACCATTCAACAGTGTCAGGTGGATCCAAGTCTCGATTAGGTCATTCATGAAATGAAATGGCCTTCAAGAATCAGCTTTGTAGGAAAGATCTCATGTGCTCAGTTGGTTAGAATCATCTACATGAATTTAAAATTTGATATAGAGCATCATCATCAATGAAGAGAAGAACTGGGTTCCTATTCTAGTTGACTGTCTAAATGAGCTATTTTGTTTCCTTGTTCTCGTACTGGTCCAAAACCATGAATTGGTCTCCGTCCTCCAACATATTCCATTTCACAAAGATCAGCTCCTATCACAGTAAAGCACCATACAAATTTGCTCAAAAAAGCATTTTTCCTCCGTGAGAATTAGAATTTTCAAGTAAAGGATCCTCACCGTTCCCCAATCTATACTATTTTCTCGTTCATGATTCACAGCAGACCGAAAAAACTCCATCAATCGATAAAGAAGAAGCTCATATGACAAAAGAAAAGCCTTTTCTAAAAGAAATTCGTGTAAAACCATCGAAACCTTATCGCGCCGTCTTCGAACAGACCTCCCAACCGGACATCAACATGAGTTCTCCGAAAGAATAGGGAAATTTCCAGGATCTGATTGACTCGATTACCTGCAGCCATTTGGCAGTGTGCTCGCTGACAAGAAAATTGAACGCCCTCGCCCTCGCCCTCTGAGGGGCCCGGAAAGGACCTTGGGTTTTCAGGAGGCGGGAAGTCTTCGCGTCGCCGACGCCGACATCGCCATTGCCAAGAGAGTCGACGATTTACGGCAGAGGAGAGTTACACTGATCTCATCTAATAAACAAATAAAAATAAAAATATGCTTTTACAAATCTGTTCTTACTCAGTCCTATATATATATATACATGTATGTATACATATATACATATATGTATATATACATATATATATATGTGTATATATATATATTATATATATATATATTATATACATGTATATATATACATATATATAT
This sequence comes from Musa balbisiana, assembly GCA_004837865.1. Taxonomy (NCBI): domain Eukaryota; kingdom Viridiplantae; phylum Streptophyta; class Magnoliopsida; order Zingiberales; family Musaceae; genus Musa; species Musa balbisiana. The sequence continues at coordinate 9,496,758 of CM017191.1, read as the reverse complement.
ATGTATATATAAATACATATATGTATGTATATATTTATACATGTATATATACATATATATATATATACATGTATGTATATTCACATGTACATATACATACATATATACATACATGTATACATGTGTATATATACATATATATACATGTATATATATATATACATATATATTTTGTCATAGACATATATTTTACAAATTATAATACATATGAGTGTCTTTAAAAATAGTTAAAAAAACATATATTAAAAAGTCAAAAAAATATTTTTTTCAGGGATTCGCCCATCAAATAATAACAAAAGAAAAAAGGCATTTGAAACGAGAGAGAATTGCATCCACTCGTGAGAACTAAACTATGGAAAGAGGCAACGGTGTGGAATAAAGCATACTCGTGCTACATGTCGACGCCACCGGGGAGGGTAAGCTCATCCACTTGGGCGGTAACCTGATCTTTTTTCAGGGTTTGAAACGGCCCCTGGTCTCGGGTCGCGTCACCGCCATGTCGTATATCAAAACATGTTGCCCCTTCTATCGCACGCCAGCCGCTCCCGTCGGGCTCTCGAGGTGTTTTCGAGGCGATGGTGGGGATTTTCTCCCGGATTTCCGTCGGATGGGGGCATCGTCGAGCTCAAAGCGCGATCGTGAGCATACCAGACCTCTTAAAATCGAATCTTTTGTTGGATATTTTTTTGGGTGAAGAGATCGGTCTGTGTTGGATTGGATGGCTGGTCGTCCTTTTGCTCATTTTTCTGTTGCTTCTTGCGTTTTCTTGACGGTATTTGTTGATCTCCTTTTAGTTCTGATGTTTTGTTTTCTCTTCTCGAGGATTCCACGGTTTCTCGTAATCCTGTATGATTCATTTTTGAGCTTCCTTACCTTTAATCTTTGGGAGATCGAACAGTACCCGTGTTGATCTGTCGGATTGATCGACACATTTTTTCTCTCTGTTTTTCTTGTCAGATTTAAGAACTTGCTATTTCTTAAATCATTTATTGTCATATGTTAGGAAGGCTGTATTATTACTGTAAACCATCATATTTTCTTCTCCAATTCAAGTCATATTGTGCAATTGTATTTTCCCTTTTGGTTTTCTAATGTGGATATTTACTTAGTCCAATATATTCTGCGTATATAGGTCCAATAAGATAATTTTACTGGTTCATATTTCGAGTATGCCAATTCATTTTCCTGGGCATGTTTATATAAAAAGAGCTGATAGTTTATTTAAGCCCTCCAAATCTCTATCAAGTGTTTTTTTTTTCTTCCTATTATGTGCTTTGCCCAATTTGATGTTCTCTTGAATATAATTGTTGTTTTGCTTTGTTAAAATCCTCATATATAAAAAAATAAATATAGAGAACATTGATTATTAAAAGAAGGCACTTGATTTATCTAAATCCATGTTGGATGGAAGTGTGTTAACTTAAAGAAAATGGCTGTTACTTGAAAGTCATTACACTGTCTACCTTCTCTTATATTAAGTTATAGAGGAAATTGTCTTACATTATCTTCCAATTTTAAGTGAATTCTTATGGACTAGGATGTGGCGACCCCATTGCCACCAAACATGGAGGAAAGTAGTTGTGTTCCTACTGCTGGAAGCCATGGATTTGAAGATGCAATTGAGTTTAAGCCAGTTGAGCACCCATCTGAGCCCCTAGTTCGTGATCAGCCAGTTACATGTCCACAACCAGAACCTTCAATACTAAATGTAGGTTTGCATCCTTTTGCTCCTGTAGATTGTTTTATCTGTCAGTTGCTCATGTGGTAATTATATTTGCCTTTTGTCATGTCAACATTATGCCGTCTTCACAATCCTTCCTCCCGCAGACTCTGGATACTTGCTACTGGTTTGTCCAACAAAACATGTTGAATTTGTAACGTAGATCTTTTTTGGGGTGCTATATTATAATAAGTCAAACCTACGAAATTTTTGTGTCAACGTCTATATTTGTTTGCTATTCAATTGTAAGGTCTAAGACACCAAGTCTTGAATATCATCCTAGGTTACATGATTATCGTATCGAAGATGTGATCAAATAGATAATATGATGGGTCGAACAAACATAAGAACATGGGAAAGATATGAAACTCCTAAGACTAGCAATAGAAAGTAGGAACACGTGGCATAGGCAAGAATCTAGAATTGCTATATCAGATGTAAAATGATAATTGCGGCTGATATATATGCTACCATTAGAATAAATGCCCAAAAGTTCCTTGATTTGGCTAACAACCTGAGATGTAATTTGTTGGAATCAAGGAGACATGACAAAGTCTTTCCTTTGTGCAAAGTTGCAAACTACTAATTTACTCTACCATAAAATGGATGAATGGAAGCTTTTGGATCCAAGTCTCCTGATGCTATATCTGTCATAAACAACAAAGCTCTTCAGGTCAAATTCAAATTCATGACCCTGAGATAAATGGGGCCCATGCCAAACAAGACATAAAGGGAAGGCAAAGGAAAAGAACATGGTAAAAGCGGTAAGCATAGATGGTAACAACCAGAGAAACATTTTGAAACTGATACAATATTGGTTTTGACAACCTATTAAAATGGTACAATAGCGAGATATCAAGTGGTATACCAACCTATATCTTCCTGGACTTGAGAGATCCTCATAGGTCCTATTGTATAGACTAGAGGCCGCTTGATCCTGTAACAGCCATCATGACATCAGGCTAATCTGGATCATTTTATTGTGTCCTCAGAGATCCTTTGGAGAAAATGTAAAATATCTCTGCCGAGAATTGGGGCTACTGTCATGGAATAAGCCTTGATATTTCTTTGTGGCCTTACATGTCCTATATGGCACCCAAAACCTGACTTGTTAGCCGGGAGATATTCTCAAAAACTGCCTCAGTTCTGAAGTCCTATCCATTACCCAAGAGCGATAGCTGCAAGTTCAATCCAAGTCTCGATTCACTTGGGATGATATGCTCATCCAAGTGGTCATATTCTTTCTAGATTCTATCAAAATTATTGTTACGAGCACATCCTTTCTATCAAAGTTGGCCAAGGGGCTGCCTTTATTATTGGACAGTCATCCTTTGTTCCTTTTAGTCTCTGCCTCAGCTACATTAGGCATCTCATCAACTTCATCCATCTGATATGAACATTGGAGGAGACCCTGATGATGCCATTTTGATGGTATTCATCTTATAGGGCCCCTGCCTTGGAGATGCCACTTCCTTCCAGTAACCATCAAGAAGGCTAGGTTCCATATGGCTGTTCAACTCATTAGCCTCTTCCTCCTGTCTCGCTTCAGCGACGAAGATTGTAGAAACTATTACATGATATGACAATCTAGGGAGTTTGCTCGTAACGCACATGTGCCACCCGAGTTGAAATTCAATGTCTGATGTTCCTGGAATGACCAACTTTGAAATGTCGTGATGATAGGAATGTCAGTGGACAAGTTTCTATGAGACAGTTGGATATGTTCCTATAGTGCTACAATATTTTTCATTCATACTTGGTTTTACTAATGAATTGGCCTATGGATTTAGAGAGTCCGCTCAGCACACACTGAAAGAACTGTTGGCTGGCCACTTAGGATGGAAAGTTCAATCAGACATCAGAAAACTTGCATTATCATCGTCCATTTTCCTTCTGTTATTTCAGGATGGAAGAATATGGAAAGAAAGAATTACTTCGGCTACTACACGTGCAATGGCTGATTTGCCAGTTCTTGAGAATGGATCATGCCTTCAGTCCCAAGATGGTGGAGAAGAGTCTCTGCTGAATCCAGCCAAATGTCCCATATCATCGTCTCTTAGTGTTCCCAAACATAATATTGATGGTCTTCTAGGAGAATGCATTGCACCTGAAGATCGGGCTCTTAACTAGGCATATCTTATCATCCCCCTCATGGCTTGTTTGGATTTCAAATAGAGGGCAACTTGATCTCTGAGTTTCGTTGTGCATCGAGTAATCCATCATCGAGCTATGAACTTATTTGTTAAGAGTAGTTGCTCAGTTATACTTCCGAGTGTTAGATATTGAAGTTGACCCTCTTTCAAACTGTGAAGCACGCACAGAAGGCACATTCAGCTGCTTGCTTACTGTGATTCTGTAACAGTAGCTGTTCAGCTAGATTGAGTGAGAAGGGTAATTTGGTGTTCCTGCTGAAGTCTGTAAGTTATGACATGTCTGAGAAGTATGCAAATAAGCTCAGCTATCTATTTGCAATTGCTTCTTTTACTAACAGTGGCTTTTTCAAAAATTTTGTAAAAAGGAGTGAAGCATTTACGATTCATAAGAGCTCTCTGAGAGAACTATTTGATGATTGTACTCAGCTCAGATTGAGCTCCAAAAAGTTCAGATAGATCTCAGAAATGAGACAGTAGTGCTTGTTACCTGACACATTCTGCTATGAGTATATCCTCCAAGTCAAAAAAGATTTCTACTATGAGTAGAGCCTCGTATGAAACGAGATCTCTAATTCTTTCAGTCTTCTTCCTTCAATCATTTCAGTTTTCTTATTACTTAATTCTCGTATACACTAAAATTTATACTAATTTAATTATTAAAAAAGTTAAATCGATCAAATCGACTTTAAGTAGATATCAGGAATGAGATTAAAATTTGGAACCACTACTCAAGTCGGATTTGGTTAGGTGGATTATAAATTTAAAAAACAGATCGACTGATGAGTATTGGAACTAAGGACTTATAAATTTCATCAGATGTTTCTTACCTTCAAGGATATTTTTTGAAACACATGTTCCAAAAGATAAAACTGTATGATCCTGCGGATCGTATGGTCGACCGATCAAATGTTTCCTTAGGTAGATTTGGACGGATCAAATTCATCATAAAATTTGTCTAGAAATAAATTATAAAGAAAATTGATGGTTGCTTCACCGACAACAACAAACCCATACGAAAAGTAAGCAAAATATGTTTCCAGAATCAGCCCCCAGAAAACATTAACAGATGGAAACACCGCATCGCTCGTAGCAGTCCACAAAAATGTTGTGCTCCGTATCTTTTGCCACTTGGCAGCCCATCAAGCGTACATCTTAAATAAATCTAAAGGAATATTAAGAAAAAGGAGAAAAATATACAGCAAAAGGGAAAAGAACGGCGAAGAATCGCGAAGCGAGGAAGACGCTTCGTCTCCGGCGCTAATGGTGGCGATGTCGCTGTGGTCCTTCGCCTGTGCCCCTGCGCTCCCGTCGGGAAGGCCTCTCTCTCTCTCGACCCGCTCGATCCCTTCGCCTCGGTCCCTGTCTCGCTTTCCCTCGCGGCCCCCATCCAGGTCAGGGCACGTCTTCCGTCGTCGACTTGTAGTTTTGATGCATGCTCATGTCTTCTGATAGCCTCGCAGACTTGGTTCTTTGGGCTTTCAGTTTCAACCGTTCGTTGAATTCTTTTGGAATTTGTGCGATTCTTCTGTGGAAAGATCGGCCGACTTAGACACTTACTTGACCTGCTCTCTGTGTGAGTCATCAAGCGTCTTACGGATTGCGGGACGGCTTGATGGTAAGAACACATTGTGTATGGTTCTCGTCGAGTGAAAAATTGACTTCTTGGAGTGTTGCGTGATATTTGGGAAAAATAAGAGAAAAACAAGGACAGAGGAACAAGCGAATCAGATACGAAAAGGAATTCTTGGTTGAATTTAAGAGGAGATACGGAGGGTCTGAATGTTTGAGGAATCAGTTGTTTGAGTCGCCCTCTAACAGTTGCACGAACATATCTAAGCTTGGTTTCCGTGGTTCAAGTTCATGTTCGACTCTTCAGGTTCAAGAAAACTTGATTTCCTGGATAACCGAAAACCCACGATCAACCCATTTAATTATCTTTAAGATGTCACCTGGGTAATCAAACTCAAGCAGGCCATTGTTGGCTCTGCATGTTTCTTTTTTCTTGTAAAATCTTATAGCATTGGCGGAAGAGTAGTGTGTGTGGGGGTACAGTTTGTGTCTTTTACATGAGAACCATGTCTAGGATTGGAATTAGGTTCATGACTATGCACGTGGAACATTATCAAATTAAGAGAGGACTTGCATTTGGTGATCTGTTCTAATTCTAATGCATGCAGTAGGAGCATTTAGGAGCTTACAACCACCACATAGGAACCAGTGAGTAAATGCTAGCATCTATTCTAATTCTGACACATTAGCTGTTATTCCTTGCTTTCCGGGGATAAGTATGGAATTTTTAAATGGAATCTTGATGATACTGTAAATCAGCTATTGAATTTGCAAGTTTCAATCACCACATAGGACCCAATGAGTTAATGCTAGCATGCTATTTATATTTTTCCTGTATCTAAAATTAGCTAGAAATGCAAAATAATTTTAAAGGAAAGTTTCCTTAATTTTATCAGTGTTGTATTACCGTGATATTCATGCCTTAACATGACTTCCTTGTTACTCCATATAGGGTCAATGTTAGATGCAGTTATGCCACATCAGATATGGTAGAGGATTCCTCTTCCCTTCCGATTGATGTTGTCGCAGATGTGAAAACTGAAAAGGTAAATACCCTAGCAATGGTTACTTTTGTGTGTAGTTTTTACACTTGCCTGTTGTTTAACAGATTGTTGTCTTGGGGGGCAACGGGTTTGTTGGTTCTGCTATTTGCAAAGCTGCAGTGTTGAAGGGCATTGAAGTGGTCAGCGTAAGCAGGTGCATGCAGTCCTTCAATGTTTATCATATTACTGGAGGTGTTTTACTTTGTTAGTTAAGCTTTTCGTGTAATTCATATTAATTAACGTTAGCAGTATGAATCTAATTTTCTTGTTACTAGATACTACCACAACCTAAGATTTGGATTTTTTTATTTATTTTAGGTCTGGAAGGCCTTCTTACACAGACTCATGGGTTGACCAAGTTAGCTGGATGGCAGGCATACCTCTACTCCATGTTTTAGCTTGTTTTACATTGTCTGATTCTTCCAAAAGATGCCTGTTAAAAATTTGTTCATTTGTTGCTTATAGAGAATCTTCTAGAGTTGTTTCTTGGAGAATCAAGAGTGGACATATTATGGGCTCTAAAACTTCAAATGATTTTCATCTGTATGAATGCATTAATATATATATATATATATATATTGGAATACCTGTATATGCAAGTTAAGAATCAGCCAAAAGTTTCTGAAGAGGCTTAGGTTGAGTGGTTAAAACAGACTGTACACTAAAGGATAGTAAAGAGATATAGTGGTATTAGACAGCATATTACTACCATGAGCACGTTGTTTCTTTGTAGAAGACTAGAGTGCTGAGAAATGAAGGTCAAGTTTATAGTTTGAGGTTTGAAACCATCGGTGGGATGAAGCGGGATCCTTGTGCCATTTTGTGTTACTTTTGCAGCACAAATCATCAAAATAGATGATCAGGGGTCGAATCTTGACCTAAAACCCGTCAAGTCAACCCAACCTGACCCTTTTAAGATGACCCGTTGGGTTCACTAGAGATCAAAAGATCTTGACCCTCGGTGAGTCATTTTGGGTCAGGTTGAATCATACAATTAAATGGGGAAATACGTTTGACCTAACCTGCCGACCAACCAAATTTTTTTAAAGTAAAAGAACATTTTAAAGTACACCATGACTTTTTGACTTGAGTGGACCAGACCCGCAAGTTATATGGCTTGTTTCCTGGTCACAGCAAGTTAAACCACTGATGATTTACCCTTACTATATCCCATTTAACCTGACAACCTTACCTGACCTATTCTCATCCCTATAGGTGACCTAGAACACACCAAATTTGGGATTTAATTTGATAATGTCCTTTAATTTTGTAGATTTGGACTATTTCGGGTAAGATAATGTCCATATTACACATTCTTCTTCAGAAAGCTTGAAAAGTTCACGGCAGAATATCATACCACCTCCTAATCTTCTTTATATACATGGGAATGGTGGGGTTCTACTTTTTTGCACAAGATCAGGATGAAAAGGTAGATTTTCCCACTAACTAACTAACCTTTTAGATCTTAACTAATTTCTCTAGTGTGTAAATTTTCAATAGGTCATTTTCAGGTTGTTAAGCCTTCTCCATGTTGATGGAAAAAGGCTCAAATGATGATAAGCTTTTAGTATATATTTAATAAATTTCAGTAAAATGAATATCTCTGCTTAATGCAGGTGATGTTTTTTATTTAATGTGGGAGGAGGTGTTGGTTGGGGCAACAGCTGTTGTATCAACCCTTGGAGGGTTTGGAAACGAGGAACAGATGAAGAGGATAAATGGTGAAGCTAATATCTTAGCAGTAGGTGCTGCAAAGGATTTTGGTAAGCGTTGTTATTTAAAGCTGATAAATCATTGACCAGGCTCTGTCGTTGAGCCTTTGAACTTATCGTTGCTTTATCATTGAGGTTTCTAAACGGATGCTTATTAAGTCTTTTCTCAGGTCAGATATTTATGCCAAATATGAAAATTGTTTAATTATGCAAATCAGAATCATGGTACTAATTACCAAACAATGCCAACTCTCTCCTAATGGTGGAATGTATTATCATCTCTTGACAAGTTAGACATAGATAATTACCATGTGGTGCTTAGTAATGAATATTTGGCTTCCATCCTTGCATGTTTCATATAGTTAAAGCGAGTTTGCCTTTGTGAATCTGGGGTCTGTTATTTCACCATACTAGCCATTTTTCATTTAATAGAATACCTCGTAGAGTGGCTACTTTGGCCTTAAAACTGTCTCCAGTTGGCTGTTCTGCGTATTATGCACAGGATAACTACAGTAATATCTGGCTATTATGAACCTTAAATAGTAAGTAAGCCTTTTTGGTGTATCGTTCTTAGGATCTATGTCTTATGACTATTGTTATTGAGGATATTTTACGATTTGTTCTGTAAGAGTTGGTTGTTGTAACACTAGTCACATTATGTTCTAGATTGCATCTTACAGATGGGATAAATCTTAGAATTTGTGTTAAAAATGTGTATGAGGTAATAAATCACTCAAGTTGATTACCTATGATGTGTTTCTGTGATTATATTGGCAATTAATAAAAGACCATCTGAACATGCAAAAGCATAAGTATGGCCTTCTTCCTTGCATTGTGCAATAGTATTATTTAAATTGAAATCCTTTTCAATGTTATTGACCATACACTTGCTATGTGGAGATTAAACACAAACTTCTCAAGAGGGAACAAGAGCAAAGCGGGAGGAAGTTTCTGAGCATACTTTTGTTTCTACTGAGCACCTTTTTGAATTGGCTGCTTGATACCTTCACTATGAAGTTACACCAGGCAGCTGTTTTGTATCAAGATTATAAAAGAAAAGAGGAGAGCTTAAGTAAAAATGTGAAGAGGAGGGTTAGATAGGAAACTAAACGAAGTACGAACTAATGAACAGGAGTATGGTAGACTTAATGAAGAATATCAAAAGTGAAAATAACTGACAACATAAATTAAAGATTTAGTAATTTTGTCCATGAGTGAAATGTGAAAACCTATAGCATATTACCTATTATAGTAAAAATGCCTTGTGCATAAGAACAAATAGTTGTTCCCTTTAAAAGTAGTATCTTCGTTAGCTCATGTCATGAGTTCCCATGTGAGAATTGGATTATGTTGACAAGTCTAAAATCATTCTTTATATAGTTCATTCAAATTTTTATTCAGAACATGAAATTATGTTATACACTGTGTTCCTCTCCCTGATAAGTTTCCTGTTCTATCAAATGTAGGTGTCCCTAAGTTCATCCTGATATCTGTCCATGACTACAATCTCCCCTCTTTCCTTCTTTCTTCGGGGTATTTCATCGGGAAGAGAAAAGCAGAATCTGAGGTCCTCTCCAAGTACCCAAGATCAGGTTAATATTTACCTCAGCAGCTACTCGTACCATCCAATTTATCCTAATAAGTCAGCACATGCTTCAACAGGTGTTGTGTTGAGACCTGGATTCATCTATGGTAAGAGAAAGGTCGATGGCTATGAGATCCCACTTGATCTAATAGGTGAACCACTGGAAAGGCTACTGCTTGCCGCTGAGAATTTTACAAGGCCTTTGAAATCACTCCCAGCGTCCGATCTCCTTTTGGCACCCCCTGTGAGTGTCGACGATATTGCATATGCAGTGATCAATGCACTTATGGATGATGATTTCTTCGGCGTTTTCACAATCGAGCAAATCAAGGAAGCTGCAGCTAAAGTAAGGTCACGATGAACCGATCCTCATGCCTGTTTGAATGTTTCAAGCTCACGGATCCTGTCTCCCTTATATACCAGAATTAAGCTCCAACTTAGCCGAGGAACTCCAAATTCCCCACATTGCATTACCAAACGTTGCTTCATGTGGACATGGCTGCATGGTGTGATACCGTACTGCAGAACCTTTGATCAAGTGTTAACATCATGATATTTACTGTAAATTTTGACAGCTAAAATGTAGAAATGTCCACTTAAGACATACATATGAGTTTATCGGCTTGTGCATCTCTATTGAAGTATCTGCAGTTGGAATGTGGATTCTGTTCTCCTTGACTGTCTATTTGCTGTTGCAGAGAATTAAGCATGCAAAACACTAATCAAGTAAATCTTGATTTTTTTTAATTTTAAAGTCTTTAAAATAAGTATTTTTATTTACTTCAACCTTTAAAAGCTTGAAATTATGTTGTTTTTTAAAACTTATCCAATTTGAGGTGTCTTCAGGTCAAAAATCACGTGAATATTATTAAAAAAAACTTTTTTTTGTTGTTACGAGGAGTTCACTATTTTTGGTAACTATTATAATTCATCACTAACTTTTTTAGATAAATTCTAAAATAAAAAAAAATCACAAATGACTTAAGAATGTTTAAATAAAAAATTTTCTATTTTTTATTTTTAAAATAATAATAGTTTTTTATTTATTTCGATCCTTAAAAGCTAAATTTTATATATTTTTTATAACCTTAATGTGAATCTACAATCATTTTGAGCCAAAAATCACTTGGAAATTATAAAAGAAGATTTGGTAAAGTTTTAAGGAAAAAAAATTAATACCCGGATTTTCCAAAACAGTGTAATTTACCTTTCTTTTGTTTTCAGAATTTCTAAATTTTCTTTTCTACTTTTCCCAGAACACCAAACAGGGAAATTCGATAGGTACCCCCAGCACCCGAACGAGACGGTACCCTGATTGGTGTCTCGATCAACACAGGTAGGCTGGAATTGGGCGTAAGCTGTAACGGTCACGTGAGCAAATGATTAAGTCATTTCTGTTTGGAGCCCCAACCCACGTGACAGAGAATATTCCCCAACCGTTCCTCTGCTCCTGCAGAGCATCCTATTTATTGACCACTCACCTTCTCTCTCTCTCTCTCTCTCTCTCTCTCTTTCTCTCTCTCTCTCGCGCCCTTCGAAGAACGAACGAAGGAAACGGAGAAGGAAAGAAGAAGAGTAAAAGGAGGAAGCTTCGGCCTGTAATCTGGGCCGCAGTGTTTGGGGGAAAAGCGAGGGGATGGAAGGCGGCCGGAGTTTGCCGTTGTCTCGGCGTGATCTGGCGGCGGCAACGGCGGTGTTCGCGATCTTCGGAGTGGGGCTCGCGGGGCTCTACCTCTCGATGCCGGCCTCCGACTACAGCTTCCTTAAGCTTCCTCGCACCCTCGAAGACATCCGGATCCTCAGGTTTGAACACCTATTCGCTTGTCCTTGCCGTCAAGATTCCGCCTTTGGTTTAAAGTTTGCAGCTTCTGGGATTGTGCTTTCGGAGGGTTTCTTTGGGCCGTTTTGCTGATTTAGGGTTTAAATTGATTTGGTTTTGTTTTGGAGTTATCTTTTGCTTCTGCAAATTAGATCTTGATGAAGGGAATGGAACAGTACCTATGAGATCTCGTAGATCTCATGTTTTCTCCGATTAGTTTCATAGAATATAATATTGTTGTACCATGTGCGAATCTGGAAACGGGTAATGGAATATTTGTCTTTTGTTTTATGTGCAATGGAACTTCAATTGATGGTGTTTCTCAATGGGGATCTGCATCTATTTGAAGAACCATTGTTGTTGTTGCCATTTTGATTTCATGAATAAGCTTCTCATGCATTATAAATTTGCCAAGAAAACAGGATAGGATGCATTGTAGAAAAAAAATTCCTGAAAGAGCTTTGTAATATTTGTTATTCCGAGTAGTGAATTTAGGCAATATGGCTTTTTTATTATGTGATAGAGCTTACTTCGTGGTTTATTTCATTCCTTTGATCTTTCTAACCATTGTAATTAGACACATGCATTACAAAAAGGACCCATTTTTACTCAAAAAAGGACCCCCTTTTCTTTTTTATAAAAAAGAAGTATTAGATTACTTTCAGGAATTATTTTTTGAGGAAATGCTTTTGGGTACTTCAAGAAATTGCTTTGGCAATAAAACATCAATGAGATCTTAAACTTCCCTGCAACTTTTAGACTGAAGAATGTTATGGTTGCACTCATTAGTTTGTCTTGGGAAACATTTGAAGATTTTACTGGTGAGCTTTAGAAAAGAGGGAGACCCAGAAGGTGGTCATTTTCTTGTTTGCTTGGCATTTTGATTCCAAGAGCATTTCAAAGTTCTTGAAATAACTTGAATTAACACTTGTTCTATTCATGATTCTTGAGAAAATTGATGTAATATTAGTACATACGATTCACATGGCAGCCAAATGGTCACAGAGAAGTGCTAAAAGCAGATGATACTCATTTGTGGGTGTCTAAATTCCATGGTAGACCACTCATGAATCTTTGTTCTGCAAATGAATGTACATATGCCGAACTTGATGGTTCTTAAGCTTGAAGTTTTCCATATATCGCCCTCAAAATATTTCCCATCTGCAGCATAAATGCTAGACAAGTGACCTCATCATTCAACAATGAATTTATCTGAAGTCAGATGCAATGGATTTTGCTTTGGTCACACCGAGTTATGTCATGTTTACCGTTAGTATATGCATGAGTGAGGATGGTGTGGGTGTGCCATCCATCATTTAACCATTTGATTACTTTTCTACAACATCAGCTTTCTAGTTTCTTTTACATGATGCGATTTGATCCTAACAGCTCGAAATTTGATAGTAGATCGTTAACTTTGATGTTGAAATACTTCATGTTAGCAGTCATCTGATGCTGTTGCACTTTAGTTCATTAGCTGTAGTTACCAACAGCTTAGAAATCCTATAGTCATTATGCCTTTGTTAGATTATTTTCCATATTTTTTCTTTAAGTTTGATTAAATCTTAGGTTTAATACAATGACATTATTCTTTACAGTGTTTTTCATCTTACATATTTTCTGAAACAAATGTTGAAATTTTTCGTGAGCCAAGATGGGCAATAAAAATTTAAAACTATGTGCAGGGATAATCTGGAAAGCTACACAAACGACTACACTGTGCAGGTCCTGATATGCTACTTCACGGTATACATTTTTATGCAGACTTTCATGATCCCAGGAACTGTGTTTATGTCAATACTAGCTGGAGCCCTCTTTGGAATTGCTGGTGGTATGGTTTTGGTGATTCTTGCTGCAACAGCTGGTGCATCTTCCTGTTATTTCCTGTCGAAGATAATAGGAAGGCCCCTGGTCTTTTCATTGTGGCCAGATAAGCTGAGTTTCTTCCAGGCTCAGGTAAAATACATTTCTCCACCAGTAGTTTTATGACAACCCTGTACGTTAACTGGGATATCAAATTTAGATTTCATCAAGTTGAATGTTGCTTATGGTTACAGGATATAAATTTCGTAGTACTTGTAACTTCAACAAGTTTTTGCCTATTGACAATTCTGGTTAGCAGCTGTTCTATGTTGAATGTTGCTTATGGTTACAGGACATAAATTTCGTAGTACTTGTAACTTCAACAAGTGTTAACCTATTGACAATTCTGGGTAGTAGCTGTTCTACGTTGGCCAATCTGCTGCAAGGATTCAGTTAATACATTGTTGCTTGTGCCCTTCTAACAAGAGTTTGAGATAGTTGGTCTATCTGCAGCAAAATAATCAAAGTGGTTCATATTGATATGTCCTCTGTTTCATCATGTGCTTACTTTAAGAAAACTGCTTTAAGAGGTTAAAAACATGACATGCCAACAGCAAGAAAAGAGAGATACCCCAATTTGTCCTATGACAATTTTGTTAAAATTATAGCTTTGGCCTTATTAAACTATGATTTCCCATGGCAAGCACAACAAATTTGGACACATTTTTACTGTACTTTTAGATCTTGCTAAATTGAAAAATCAGGATCAAAATTTATCATCTATATGCTTTTTTCTTCCTTTTTCCTGCACATTTTCCATCATTCTACTGCATCTTCTTTGCATCTTAACACAGTTAACAAGGTATCTCTATTGACAGGTTGCCAAAAGAAGAGAGAAGTTGTTAAACTACATTCTCTTTCTCAGAGTCACACCCACATTGCCAAACACATTCATCAACATGGCTTCTCCAATAGTTGATGTGCCCTACCCTATCTTCTTCTTGGCTACTCTTATCGGGCTCATCCCAGCTGCATATGTGACAGTCCGGGTAATATTTTCTTCTGCTCTACTTCATTATGAAACTACCAAAGCAGGTATTCATCACCTTATTTGAATCCTGCAGGCAGGAACAGCTCTTGGTGAGTTGAAATCGGTGGCCGACCTGTATGATTTCCAATCAATAGCTACACTCTTCTTCATAGGAATTGTTACGGTGACACCTACACTTATAAGCAAGGGTCAGAAGTGAAGTACATAACCTTACCAATTGGAGATTTCTAATCCTCCATTTGCAGACATCAACTTCAGCAGAAGTGCATTCATTCTCTTCCTGCGCTAAATCGGCAAGACTTGATGCTCACTAGCAATGGCACCATGCGTTTCGTTGGATTCAAACTTTGTGTTGCTGTGCCATTTTTTTTGCTCAGGTGACATGTTCTCTGATCAAGTTGATGTTCACTTCTGTTGTATCAGTAATCAGAGAAATCACTCGGCTCCTGCCGAACCTTTTTTGAACAATTAAGTAAAATCTTTTCAGTGTTTGCTTATTTTTCTTATATGTCATTTCGGGTATCTAAAAAGAAATGCATAGAACAGAAAGGAAAAGTGAAACCTTCTCCGTATGCAACAGAATCAGAAGTCATAGAACAGATGAGGCATGATTTCATCAACTCCACCACAGAGAGCACAGAAGGTGGGGATTTCATCTGAAAAGCCATTATTCACCATTAGCGAGAGAGAGAGACAGAGAGAGAGAGAGAGAGAGAGAGAGAGGGGTTTGACACACATTGTGGGGACTAACTTATAAAACACATCAATCTAATATACACAAATATTATTCAAATATTTAAAAAAAAATACTCGAGACGAAGGATTATTTAACATAACCATATGGATCGATTTGTAGAATAAATCGGTCCAATTATTCAGTTATAATACTTTTAAATAAGATTACACTATTTTACTATAACTTATATAAAAATCTTCGTACTTGATTGTTCTTATTTTTAAACCAATAAAATTCTTACTTGAAAATCTATTTTTGTATATGGATTGAAATATATTAGGTTCTTGGTCCATTTGCTATTACCATAATGTTTTTAAATAGACTTATAATATTTTGATGAAGATGTCAGGTCACGAATAAATATGTATAAATAAAAAATGTTAGATGTAATATTTGTGTGTCTATATCTTTCGATTTTATTCAAACTTTACATAAAATGTAATAGGCTTGATAATCTTATTTTAATTAATTTTTATGATCATTTTAATTATGTAAACATAAGTTACGTGCAATCATCATGTAAAGATAGAATTATCCAAAAATATATCATCTATATAATCATTTTGGGGTTTTTTTGGTTCCTTATACTAGTGCAGAGTGTGAACCAACACAACATCGTAGAGTTACCTGGGTGGCACATAGTTAAATAGGCCTGGGTGGCACAATGAGCCATGGGCATGGTACCATCATGGTACAATAAATGTTGGACTTTCGTGGAGTCATTAGTCTATTATTCTTATGGAGGGAGAGCGGATGATCGTGAAAGGAAAATGAAAAAGTAAAAATGTAGAGATAAACTTCAAGTACCGAGATAAGACCAAAGGATAATGGCCAAGGAACTTCTAAGATTGATGTTAACGAACTTCTCATCAAGGTGGTCAAAAGTAGGACTTCAAGTCAATACAAGAATGCTTGATTAAAGAACGAAGTAGACAATATGCGATGTTATACCATTTCTACTTAGAGAAGTAGGCGACATAAATAATGGAAAAGATGATACAATCCTAGAGGTAATCTAATCTATCAAAGATTTGCTCCAAATCGAGGTAAAATTTTATTCTTTTTAGGTAAAATTTCTTATAGTCTAAAAGTTCAACAATAATGAGGTAAATTACATTAGCTAACCCAACGCAAGGAATGTAAAAACTTCATATGTTTCAAAATGTAAGCAAAGAGTAAGCGAATGCTAATAATCAGCTTAATGTATGAAGTACAACTATTGTAAAGACAAGTGAAGTCAAGTAACCTTTGCTTTTTCAACTCTTAAGAGAATGAGTGAAACCGAGTATCTTAATTCTCTTATTTATTTAGTAAAGAAGCTTTGTACATATTCACAAACCTTTCAAATAAACTTAGTGGAAGATAATAGTTGTCAAATCCTTACCAATGATGATCAATTTTATCGAGAATAGATTTTTTTACTTCATTTTCTAATAGAATATTAATAAAAAATAGAAGTGATGTGAATATACTTATAAGTGACAAATAAGTAGAAGAGAAATCGATGGATAAATTTTATAAAGAAAAGACCTTAAAAACTTTGATGTCCACTAGACAATATTCATTAGAGCTCAAACATGCATCAATTCAATTCAATTCAAATGGTGTGAGATGTTTGAGAGATTGTTGTATAATAAAAAGATTTTTTTCTTCATATGAGGGATCCATAAGAATCAATAAAGATCAGTACAACTTGACCAACCCTACATTAAAGTTAGAATCACTAACAAGTAGCTTTTGGCGGATCAAAATTTGACTCCTTAATAATAAGGACGGAAAGCAATTGGAAACTAAAGAATGTACTTTGTAACTAAAGTAAAAGATTGGAGATTCAATAAAGACGAGGAGATGAAACATTCTTAAAGGCTTCGAAGAGAATATCAAGGGAACAAATGAAAGAGAATGTCATAAATAAATCTATATAAAGGATTTTTGATATAATATTTATATATGCTCATATATTTGATTTTGTTCATCTTTGCATAGCATATAGAGGGTTGCAGTAAGTTTGATGATTATGGTTTATTTTTATGATTGTCTTAGTCTTGTAAACATAGAATATATATATATATATATATATATATATATATATATATATATTATATATATATATATATATATATATATATATATATATATATATATATATATATATATATATATATATACTATATATATATTATATATATATATCTATATATATATATAATATATATATATATCTATATATATATATCTATATATATATATAGATATATATATATATCTATATATATATATCTATATATATATATAGATATATATATATATATAGATATATATATATATATATAATATATATATATAGATATATATATATATATCTATATATATATATATATATAGATATATATATATAGATATATATATATATATATAGATATATATATATATCTATATATATATATATCTATATATATATATAGATATATATATATATCTATATATATATATTATATATATATATCTATATATATATATCTATATATATATATCTATATATATATATATAGATATATATATATATAGATATATATATATAGATATATATATATATAGATATATATATATATAGATATATATATATATCTATATATATATATATAGATATATATATATATCTATATATATATATCCTGTACACGTGAATATTATTCAAATGTGTTTGAAAAAATACTCAGATTATTTATCATAACTTATGAGATGCCCCTTAGTACTTCGAGCATACCATATGAATCAGTTTGTAGAATAAATCAATCTAATTCTTCAATTATAGTATTTTATTTTTAAATAAGCTTATAGTATTTTAAAGACTATTATAAACCTATTCAAAATATTGTAACTAATATAAAAATCTTCAGACTTGATTGTTCTTATTTTTTAATCAATAAGGATTCCTAAAAATCTATTCTTATATATGGGTTAGAATCTATTAGGTTTTATGTCCATTTGTTTTAGTTACAATGTTTATGAATAGACTTATAATATTTTTTATGAAATATCAAAAGCACACGGTAATAAGCCAATCATAAAAAAAAAAATATAATTATCACTGTAAATCTTATTACATGGAAGATTGGATCAATTCATAATACAATAACAATTGATTCACCCATAAACAGATTCATATAACGTGTAACGTAAAAAATTATGATGAATAAATAACATCCTTTAAAAAAATATGAAAATGAGAGCACCTCGTGAGAAAAAGTAAAAAAAAAAGAAAAAAAACCTTTTTTGTTATTCGCCCATAGAACAAAGAAAAATGTTGGCGAAATATAATTGTTGTGATCGAATCAATGGCACCACTTTCATGATCTCATAAAATGATGGAAAAAATCCATTGGAAATATTGCAAGATACACACAAAAAATGAAGCTGTTCTGAGAACAAATCTTCCTCTTAGGAAAAAACAAGAAGCCATTCGCATCAAATAAATCAATTCACAGAGCAGACTGTATGAATCAAACAAACACACCGTGTTGAATATGGCATGAGTAATTCCCCCTCTTTGACCATTCCGATCGAAGACCGAAAACTCAGCACCACCCAAACCCATCATCATCATATCGCGTTCTCTCGTCCCACCCTCACCACCTTCCTCTACCTAAACCTTCCTACCCTCGTTGGCCTTCCGGTTGCGGAGATCCTCGAAGCTCCAGTCCCTCCGCATGCCTCCACTGCGCTTCAGCTGCGGCGGGGCCGCAGCCTCTCCGGCAAGCAGATGGCTGCCACCCCCGCCTTCTGCCATCCTCCGCCGCCCCTTCTTCTTGTCCGCCGGCTTCGCAGGAATGGACCTGCTCCTCAAATTCGCGTAGGGCGGCGGGGTGAGCTCCCCCGACCAGTTCCTGTTTTCCCAGCAGCACCGTGCGGTCCACAGGCCGCCGGCGGCTCCGCCTCCGCCTCCGCCTCCGCCGTAGGAGTCGTCCTGCTCGAGATCCATGTCGCTCGTCGGCTTCCCGTAGCCGCCACACGTAAGGCAAGACAGGCTCATCGTGCCCGTCGCTCGCCCTGCGAACCAGAAGGAGGAGATAGGATGTATTTGATGGT
Source organism: Musa balbisiana (assembly GCA_004837865.1). Taxonomy (NCBI): domain Eukaryota; kingdom Viridiplantae; phylum Streptophyta; class Magnoliopsida; order Zingiberales; family Musaceae; genus Musa; species Musa balbisiana. The sequence continues at coordinate 9,477,478 of CM017191.1, read as the reverse complement.
GGAGAAGTCGGAGGGACGATGCTTTATATGGTGTTGAGGGGGAAGAAGGAGATTAAGATTCGGCATGCAGCGCTGCGTGCATGGAAGGAAGGGCACGGCACGTACGTGCGTGGGGCTCTCATGCATCCGGTCTCCTAACAATTTGCACACATGACACGTTTATATTACAATCGTGTCCTCCCTTCTTTTCTAGTCAGAGGGTGATGGAACAGGTAGTCATGCTTATATCTGCCATTGCATGCCAACTTATCTTGGTACATAAAATTAGACGGCCAAAAATGATCAAGCGGAGAGGATTCCTGACTCAAGAACAGCTATGGTTGATTTAATTTGGGTGTGGAGATTAGTATCCAGACAAATGGCTCAAGATGAAGAAATTATCCAAAAAGGCTTTTTCTATTTCTTTTCCTTTTTCTGATCGATCGGGGTGGTTCGATTCAAATCGAAATCAAATGCGAGGATATCAAACAATAGATATTAATATGCTTTATCGATTTCTATAGTAGTATGATTATAGGTTTTAATAGGTGAGATATCATGTACGTGATATTAAGGGTATTTTAAATATTTTAACTTTTTAATTTACAATTATGATATGTCAAAAGTACATATTTGCTATGTTATATTTATAGGAGCTAATATGATATCTCTAAACTTATCAACTATAGATATGTAAAACGAACCTTCTTCTACGGACCGCTGTGATGGAGATTAGTTGCCTGCAACGGATCGTTCGTCGCCGTCAACTGATGGCATGGTTTTTGTTACACAGGTACTCGATCTCCTGCCGCAACGCTACCCGTTCGCAGATCAGGTGAGCAGGGACGCGAGGACCCACAGTGGTACGTTCCTGTGTTCGACTAGTTGGGATGCGGGTAGGTGACAGCATATGCGAAACGGGGTTCCGTTTTCCGTTCCGGAGTGGCGGCCCCTACCAGAAAGGAGGACACGAAACCACAACCGACGCTTGCCATTTCACCAGGATGGTTAGGCCGGCGAGTCAGTTGAAGGGGCCCAGTAAGTGTACATTAGCTACGTTCGAAGGCGGCGATAGGGAACATCCTCTCGCACCCTACCGATGGATTCTTCCTATTCGACCTGCATCTCGCTTTCCAGCTCCGCCTCCCGCCGCCTTCTGCCTCCGGCGGCGGCGCCTGCACCATACAGCGTCACCCTTTCCTGCGCTGAATATGCCGTCCCAAAGATGCTAGCCATGGTCCTCTGCTTCCTCGTCATCGCCACAATCTTCTACTTGGCCTTCGCCGGCCCGGACTCCGAGGAGGAGGACGAAGACGAGGAAGAGCGGCAGGAGGAGCTGCGTGGAGTGAAGATGCCTAAGCCAAGGGGGCTCGACCCGGCGGCACTGGCGACGCTCCCGGTGGTGCCGTACGCCGAGGTGGCCGGGGAGGGGACGGTGGGGCCGGAGTGCGCCGTGTGCCTGACGGAGTTCGGCGGCGGCGACGCCCTCAGGACGATGACGGGGTGCGGTCACGCGTTCCACGCGGACTGCATCGATCCCTGGCTCGCCGGTCACGCCACGTGCCCCGTCTGCCGGTCGGACCTGGCGGCGGCCTGCCACCTCATTGTGGTCGGCGGGTAGGGAGAACGGTGGGAAGGGCACGGCGGCGGCGGTGTGCTTTTGCCGGAAATTTTGAGCTCCTGCAAAGGGGGAATACATCAACTTTTTTTTTTTTTTTTTAGTTTGTACATTTTGTATATGCTCAAGGCATTAAATAATTTTTATTTTGTACAATACATGCTTTTATTTATTTATTTTTCCTATATATATATGTTGATGACATCGATATTATTATTTATGATACTTATAAATCCTATGCCACTTTCACCAACATCCTTGATTGTTACTCATCACTTAGTGGTCTTCAAATCAATAAATTCAAGTATATTTTTTTTTCTCAAAAATTATAATATTAAGGTAAAACATATTAGTTTATCCTTTACAATTTGAAATTAGAATCAAATTGATTTTAAAACCACATATTTTGATTGATAAAATCTTTTTAAAAAATTATATACTAAGATTTAAACGTGAGTCATTGGGTTTTCTATTTAAAGTGTTAGCCATTACACCATAAAATTTATTGGTGTTTTAATTTTATCTTTAAGAATGTTAGGTGGAAGAGGTTGACATTGAATGACATGGAAGGCCTTAGCACAATTAATTTTTAAAAATAGTTGTGAGATGTGCAAACAATTAAACGAAGAAGATAGAAGATATAAATTGTAGAAGAAGTTATGTTTCTCATTGAGATATTCTTCCTATTTATACAGGTTAGGAAAGAGGACTTTTCTCAATAGAGTAACGAGATTTTTTCATACAGTTGGAGAAATCTTATCTACTATCATACCCCTGTAAGATGGTGTTTCTATCAAGAATACCGATCTTGGACCGATGTAATGCAAAGAGTTTACAAGCGAGAGGCTTCGTGAGTGAGTCTGCTAATTGATCAGCCATATGTATATGAAAAACACGTAGTTGATATCGGATGACTTGATCTCGCATGAAATGAAAGTCGATAGCAATATGTTTCATGTAGGAGTGGAATACCGGATTAGTACATAGATAGGTAGCTCCGATATTATCACAATATATTGTACAAATAAGAGCAGAATTGATGTTAAGTTCTTTGAGTAGATTTGTGACCCAATTGAGTTCTATAGTGGCAGTGGTGATGACACGGTATTCAGCTTTAGTTGTAAAACGTGCGATTGTCTTTTGCTTCTTAGAACTCTAACTGATTAGATTAGCTCCAAGGAAGACAATATACCCCGATGTGGTGGATGTTCTATCATCAAAGTTTCCTGCCCAATCAGCATCGGCAAAGGCATGAAGATGAAGTGGAGAATGTTTACAGAGAAAGAGACCATGATTGAGGGTCCCTTTAAGATATCGCAGGATTCATTTGACTGCAGACCAGTGCATAGCAGATGGTCGCTGCATAAATTGTGATAATTTGTTGACGAACAAATAAGATGTTTGGACGGGTGAGAGCTAAATACTACAAAGAGCCAACTACTTGTCGGTATTGAATGTGTTTCATAGCAGGACTTCTATTAGAAAATTTGAGAGATTCACTAGTAGAGAGGAGAGTTATAACCGTATTTGCATCCTACATATTTATCTTTGATAATAAATCTTGAATGTACTTTCTTTATGAGAGGAAGAGACATAAAGATGTGTATGTTGCTTCTACGCTTAGAAAGTAGTTCAAGGTTCCTAGATCTTTAAGAAAGAATCGATTCATCAATTGTTTAATGAATGCCTGGATCTCTATAGGATTATTGAATGTGACAATAATGTCATCCACATACACTAGAATATATATTGTGCCTCCATGTTGTTGTCGTGGAAATAACGAGATATCAGACTTTGAGTTGATAAAACCAATTGAAGTAAAAAATGAGCTAAGTTCAGTATACTAGGTTCTTAAAGCCTAACGAAGTCTATAAATAGCTTTTTGAAGTTTGTAAACATGTCTTGGATACTGAGAGTGAATGAAACCAGGAGGTTGTTGTATAAAAACATCTTCAGTTAGAGTCTCTTGTAAAAAGACATTATTAACATTCAATTATCGTAATTGCTAGCCTTTAGTGGTAGCCAAACTTAGGATAAGGTGGATTGTTGTGGGCTTAACAATGGGATTAAATGTCTTAGTGAAATCAACTCCAGGTCATTGATGAAACCCTTTAGCGACAAGACGTACTTTATATCGGGCAACAGATCCATTTGGGTTCCACTTAATTCGAAAGACCCACTTATACCTGATAATATTTTGTGTATGATAAAAGAGTACTAGGTTCCATGTTGAGTTATGGAGGAGGATATCATATTCCTCACATATGTCATTACGCCATTGTGGAGATTTTTGAGCTTGAGTAAATGTGGTGAGTTCAATGGTATTAGATGAGGATTATATGATAGTATATAGGTCAAGGACTTGATGTGGTTTGAAAATATCACTCTTGGAGCTTGTTGTCAAAGGATGTTTGGAGGCTACGGGATTGTGAGGTTGTGTTATAGGAATAAGCAATGGAGAGTCATTGACACAAGCCGAGTTAGGTTGAGGTACCTTAGTGTCACTTAGTCTAGAAGAAGGTAAAGACAATGGTTGTATTTCTAAACATATTACCTCATCAATCTGAGAAGAAATGAGTGAAGTAGTACTAGAGTGAATAGGCAATTGCTGAACTGGAGTAGTAATAGAGTATAGATCCTGAGGGGAGGAACTGGACGGTGTCAAGGGAGGCTCGTCCGATTGGATCGGAGGTATACTCCAGTAAGGAATGTTTATTGGAGTGGTCCGCATGACTGGAGACCCATGGTTTTGAGAAGGAAAGATAGATTTAACAAAAATAATGTGACATGATAATAAATACTTTGTGAGTGTGTGGATTATAACATCGGAAAACATTATGTTTAAGAGAGTATCTTATAAAGATGTAAGGCTTAGATCTTGATGTTATTTTATGGGAGGCATAGGGACGCAACCATCGATAACATAGACAACCAAATACTTTGAGTTTATGAAGATTTGGAAGTTTATGAAATAATGTTTCAAATGCAGACTGGTATTGTAGGACTGGCATAAGCATTCGATTAATAAGGTAGATTATAGTTTGAAAGTATATTGTCCAAAAGGTTGAAGGCATGGAGGCCTGATGTAGAAGTGTGAGACCAGTTTCAACTATATGCCAATGTTTACGTTCGACAAAGCCAATTAGTTGAGGAGTATGCAGGGGTGACTTGAGGTGTTTGTTGTATACCATAAGCTGAGAGATAGAATGTTAGGACTTGATATTCACCTCTACTATCATAGTAAACTATTTTGATTGTAGAATGAAAGTAGTTCTCGACCAAATTTCGATAGTTGGTAAAGATTGTGGATACTTCATATTTATGGTGAAGAGGATATAACCATGTGTACTTAGTAAAGTAATATACAAAAATAATATAAAATCTGAATTTGTCAAAAGAAATGATTGGAGTAGGGCCCTAAACATCAGTATAAATAATTTCAAACGGTTTAGAGCATGATATGGAAGATGTGCCAAAGGGCAGTCGATGACTTTTATTGCTAAGACATGCATCATAATGCGTTATAGAACTACTTGATTTAAAAATAGGAAGAGAGTAACGAGAAATTAATTTTTGCTGGATAAGAGACAAAGGATAACTAAGACGACGATGCCACACATCAATTGGAGTTGCAACTGAAGAGTGAACAGTGGGCTGGGTTATTTGTGAAGCAGATGGCCATTTGTAAATATTGCCTCTATTCAGGCCTTGGACCAAGGATGCCCCCGTGCTCAAGTCCTTGACAAGAAAGGAATCAGGAAAGAATTCAATTGAAGCATTATTGTGTTTGCAAAATTAAAAAATAGAAATAATGTTTCGTTTAATATGAGGGGCACATAGAACATCATCGAATGTAAAGGTTATAGTCTCATAATTAAGCATTGTGAAACCAGTATAAGTTATAGAAAGTCTTTTACCGTCACTGATGATGATATCTTCATTCCCATCATAGTTGTTGTGGATAGACAAATTCTGAAGATCAGGTGATGTGATGGGTGTTGGGAAATCTTCGGGATGATATCAGATGCGCAGCGGAAGAACAAGAAAAACAAAATCTCCAATTTCTCAAAAAGATGTTCGTCATCGTGCGAAGATTGGTGCACAAAAATCCGTGAAACAAACTGCATATAGAATAGATTGTATTACATAGGGAGTATATCCATGTTTCCTTGTAGATCTCTAGGAGAGGGTGAAGGAGGTCAAGCGTCCTCCTCTCTAGCAGTGATCCACACAGCAGGGCTGCGACGACGCTCCTCAAAACTCCAGGCCTGCTCTGAGATAGAGAGGGGGAGGAGAATAGGAGAGGCAAACAAATGCTCTAGCCTATGAGGCTCTGAATCCCTCTTATTTATAGAGGTCTCCTGTCAAACCCTAATGGATCCTCCCCTAGTGGGTATTGGATCTGCATTTAATTACCCAAGCCTCTTAGATTAGTGGATCTCTATCCAATAATCTCTCATGGGCTCTTATTGGATCTCGTTCATAGGATCCAATAATTCATGGGCTTATTGGATATCCAATAAGATAGGGGCTCCGACGGATATATCATATCCGAACCTCTACTTATCGCAATGCCTACCATATGTGTGTGACCCTCTAGGCCCAATACCGAGCTGGCCGTGAGTCATAACTATCAGAACTCCTTCTGGCTCAGTGAATTATTATCTCTATAATAATTTACTCGACTCATCGACTACGGACGTACTAGGCCACTACGCCGTAGTCCCCAGACGATATAGGGGAATCCAATCCATTGGACCTGTCTGTCCTCAGTTACTATGTACCTATAGTCTCTCATCTATCTAATATCCCAGAGACCATATATCGGGCATGGTGCTGTCAGACCCATACGGTTTCTACTCGAGTCTCACTCTAATCAGATTCTCCCGGAGAACTCTTTCTCTCTCAACCTGAATGACCCTAGCCAGGGATTTGTCTGAGAAATAACACATGAGATATTCCTCTCATGACGTTGAGAGTGGATGATCCTCTATCGACACTCAATAGCCCTCGTAAGGTCAACTACCACTTCCAATGACCAACTGTACTAGATCTGGGACATCCAAACCTATAAGTCTGGTATCAAAAAGTAGAGCACTCATACAGGACATCTTTGGTGTCTCAAATCTAATGACCAGATACATCACTAGGACTACGGAATCACTATTTGACAATAAGGCATCATCAACCATCCAGTATTCCGTAAACGGATCAATCAGTGAACTCATTCTCCAATGAGCACCTGTACTGTATCCCTAATGTCCCTACATGAGCAGCTATGAGACCAGCTGCATCCATCATATGAACGGGTATACAGCACACCAATCTGTCCGGTTATCACGATGTCCCTCTCGAATAACCTATGACTAGGTTTATTTAGGATCTGTATTTAAAGGTGAATCGGTCTCATTATCATGATCTCATCACGATCTGATTCTCATTTCACAGATCCAAGGACATCACAATATATATATGCATATATGTAATAGATAATATAAAGTGATAAATGTCAAAATATAATAAGCAAAAAGATTCCGTATCAATTCACACATGTCATCACTCACGTGATTGGCTTGTTGGGCACCTATGACTAGCAATCTCCCATTTGACCTAAAGCCAATCACCTATGTGTCTAATCCCCATCATACTCCTATGACGCTCAAAGACAATCTGAGACAATGACTTTGTTATCGACTTGTTGTTGTCGCAATATAAGAAATCATCTCCCCACTACTTAGCTCGACTCCAAGATCTATGATGAACTTCTTCATCCAGACTCCCTCCTTTGCTGCATCTGTTGCAGTAATGTATTCTGCCTCTATGGTCGAGTCAACAGTAATATCTTGCTTGGAACGCTTCCAGCATACTGCTCCTACATTCAAGGTGTACATATACCTCGAATTCGACTTGCTATCATCGACATTAGACTGAAAACTTGAGTCTGTGTAGCCTTTAAACTTGAGGCTACTACCTCCATATACTAGTAAAAGATCCTTAGTCCTTCTCAAGTACTTAAGGATACACTTTACTGCTTTCCAGTGCTCCAAGCCTAGATCTGCCTGATATCTGCTCGTGACACTCAAAACATGCGCTATATCAGGCCTAGTACATAGCATGACATACATGATAAACCCTATCGCTGAGACATAAGGTATCATATCCATGTTTGCCCTTTCTTCTGGAGTCTTTGGGGACATACTCCTAGAAAGCGATATCCCATGTCTCATCGGTATGAGACCTCTCTTAGAATTTTTCATGCCAAATCTTTTGACAATGGTTTCTATATACTTGGATTGGGAAAAGCCAAACATCCTCTTGGATCTATCTCTATAGATCCGAATCCCCAAGATATAGGATGCTTCCCTTAAGTCCTTCATAGAGAAGTGTCTAGATAACCAAGCCTTTACTGTGGATAGCATTCCTTCGTCATTCCCAATGATTAGGATGTCATCCACATATAACACCAAAAAGGTGATAGCCCTCCCACTTACCTTTCTGTACACACAAGACTCATCTTCGTTCTTAACGAAGTCATAAGATTTAATTGCCTCATCAAATCTACTCTGATTTTTTTCTTAAAGATCCACTTGCAACCGATGGGTACAATACCTTTGGGCGCATCAACTAGGTACCAAACCTTGTTGGAATATATATAGAATCCATCTTAGAATTAATGGCTTCTTGGCACTTCCCGGAGTCTATACTCATAATAGCCTCCTCATATGTCTGAGGATCAATATCCTCGACATCTTCTCCTTTAATATGTCCTACATATCTCTAAGGAGGATGGGATACTCTACCGAACCTACGTAAAGTTGGAACTTGTGTGTTAGGTACTTGAATAGACTCGGGCTGTAGAGTAGTGCTTGAGCTTGGTTCTCCAAACTCGCTCAACTCTATCATACTCCCACTATCTCCGTCAAGAATGTGTTCCTTCTCAAGGAACACTGCTCTCTTGGCTACAAAGACCTTTTGGTCCTCGAGATGATAGAAATAATACCCATAAGTTTTCTTAGGGTATCTCATGAACTTGCACCGCTCTGTCCTCGATTCCAACTTATCGAGGTTGTGTCTTTTAATGTGGGCAGGGCAGCCCCAAATCTTAACAACTTTAAGATCGAGTTTCTTTCCTTTCCATATCTCATATGGTGTAGATGCTACCGACTTAGTTGGAACTCTGTTCAGAAGGTACGCTGTGGTCTCTAGGGCATATCCCCAAAATGAGATAGGTAGGTCAATGAAACTCATCATGGATCATACCATGTCTAACAGCATACAATTTCTCATTTCAGACACACCATTGAGCTGAGGTGTATAAAGAGGTGACCATTGGGATAATATCCCATGGTCCTTGAGGAACTGAGTAAACTCTGTACTTAGGTACTCACCTCCTCGATCTGATTGAAGAGTTTTGATACTCTTTCCAGTCTGGTGCTCCACCTCATTCTTATACTCTCTGAATTTCTCAAAGGTATCGGATTTGTACTTCATTAAGTACACATATCCATACCTTGAGAAATTATCAGTAAAGGTAATGAAGTAGGAGTAACCACCAATGGCATGAGTTGACATTGGTCCACATACATCACTATGTATAAGTTCCAACAGCTCAGTGACTCTCTCTCCAGTTCCACTAAATGGAGAGTTGGTTAGTTTTCTACGAAGGCAAGACTCGCAAGTTGCATATAACTCATAGTCGAATAGATCTAGATATCCATTATTTACCAACTTTTGAATCCTTTCTTCATGGATGTGACCTAGCCTATAATGCCACATGTATACACTATTCATCTCATCTCGTTTTCTCTTGGACACACTTACATTCATGATATGTGAAGTAGTGTCTAGCATAAATAAACCATTATGCAATGTTCCTTTCATGATGATCTCATCATCTAATTATATCGAACAACCATTGTTCTCAAAAACTAATTTATATCCACTAATTGTCATGAAATGGAGATAATGTTTTTAATAATAGAAGGAACAAAATAACATGCGTCTAATGCAATAGAAGCTCCACTAGGTAGATGTAGGGTGACCTTGCCAATGGCTACTATAGTAATTTTTGCTGCCCATCTTGAGGTTCATCTTGCCTCTCTCTAGTCTCCTAGGCCTTGCTAGAACCTGCAACGAATTACATATATGATAAACACTACCGGTATCCAATACCCATGTGTTATCATAAGAGTCTGACAAATGGAGACTGATCATGAATGTACTTGAAGCTTCATCAAGCTTCTGTTTCGCCTTTCTGCAAGGTACTTTTTGCAGTTCCTCTTCCAGTGCCCATCTTTACCACAGTGGAAGCATTGGCCTTTGTCTTTTGTTGGGTCTTTCTTAGTAACCTTTTGCTTTTCTTGATCTGCCCTTGCCCTTTCCCTTCTTAGGGGACTTTTCTGCTTTCCTTTTCTTTATAGTCTCACTAGTGTAGAGAACTAGCTTCTCTTTCCTAATAGCACTCTCTGCCTCCCTCAACATATTGAGGAGCTCTAGGAGAGTCATCTCAAGCTTGTTCATATTAAAATTCATTATGAACTATGAAAAAGAATCTGGTAGGGACTGAAGCACGATGTCCACACACAAGTTATCCTCTAGGACCAATCAACGTCTTACTGTAATCTCGAGGGACTCGACCAATCACACTAAGCCCAAAAGGTAGGCAACTCTTGCTGATCACAACTCCTTGTGATTCCCGTCCTGTTCAGCCTCCGAATCACCATGGTCTCGAGGGACTCGACCAACCATGATGTTCGGTTAAGTCAACACCTTCGTTATAAGATGAGTCTGATTTGATGATATACCCTTAAGGGACTCAACCAAGCATACCATGCCCTCAGGTCACCGGTGACATCTCTATGTCATAGATAAGATAGCGAATCGTGATATAGGTGAGCCTCAAGGGACTCGACCAACTCAACTTACACCGGGAATCAGTTCCTACCTATAACGATGGAAGGCCACGTGGGTCAATCTAATTGCCTCAAGTTTACCAACTTAATATTATCGAGAGAGAGAGGTTTCTATGATTTGGTCTCCTAATATGACATGTCACACATATACATATTTAATATATATCTACATCGCATGCAAATATATATACATATCTATTAGGTATATAAGCAATCACACATCACATCAGTAATCATACCAGATGATCATGAACCACAGCCTAATGTGATTAGGCCCGAGCCAGTAGGCCTAATCACTCACATCAAGATCTATGTGTGCAACGGTGCATCTTCATACCCTGTGATCGTCCATCTCGTCCTTGTCGGTTCCGTCGACATCTCGATGCATCTCCATGTATCGTAATCGTCTGTCTCGTGGGTCTCGTTATTACATTCACGCTCCCGCTGCGCCTTCTCATATGATTACAACTTAATCATAGGCACGCAGGCCCGACAATAAACGAGAAATATAATGGAGACTCGCAGACCCCAATAATAATAATCACAAGTACACACATCACACGGTCCATGATCATCAATTCACACATTATACATCACATGTATAAATCATTGTCATGTAAGACTATTAGATAATAATGAAAATAATAATCAACTAAACCTTTTAATTAATTAATATTTTCTGAAATAAGGGATATATAGGGAATTTTTAGAATTCTGAGGGCTATTTTCATAATTTGGTCAAAAGACAAAAACTAGAATTTCTTAAATTTAGAGGGGCAAAATTGTCTTTTGCCCAAAACCATAAGCCCCACTCCCTTGCTGCTACTTTCCGGCGGCAGCTGTGCGACGGAGGGCGGGGCGCTACCCCTGTAGGGGGGTTTTGCCTGTGGGAGCAGCGACCGCAGGCGCCGCCGCCCTACAGCGCCTCACCCTATGGAAGAAGCGACCGCAGGCGCTGCTGCCTTGCGGCGCCTCACATCACTAGGACTACGGAATTGCTGTCTGACAATAAGGCATTATCAACTATCCAGTATTTCGTAAGCAGATCAATCAGTGAACTAATTCTCCAATGAGCACTTGTACTATATCCCTAGTGTCCCCACACGAGCAGCTATGAGACCAGTTGCATCCATCATATGGACGGGTATACAGCACACAAGTCTGTTCGGTTATCATGATGTCTCTCTCAAGTAACCTATAATCGAGATTATTTAGGATATATGTTTAAAGGTGAATCGGTCTCATTATCATGATCTCATCACGATATGATTCAATTTATGTGTGTGTCTGTGTAATAGACAATATAAAGTGATAAATGCTAAAATATAATAAGCAAAAAGATTCCGTGTCAAGTCACACGTGCCATCACTCACGTGATTGGCTTGTTGGGCACCTATGACTAGTAATGGAAGGAGCTAGAGTCCACAATCTAATTGGGTTGGCTAGTAGTTGGAATAGTTATGAGATTCACCTAAGGCCATTGTGACGAAGCAGAGATCAAGGTCGAGACTGGCAAACTTTAGCGGAGTGGTCGATTTTACCACACAACTAACAAACAACTCTTTGTTGGCTTGTGAGGGCAGGACGCCAAGGCTAACGGGTATTGGAGTTGCCACTTTGCGAGAAATTATGATGATGAGGATAAAGGGGGGTTTGCTTGGGACCCATAGGGGCAAGAGATAGCTTGGCCAAACCTTTGGTGATGGTCGCATTAGATTGGTTACTCTTTCTCTTGGGCCTGTGACTGACTTGAGTTATGATGGTTGGTCCGGGCAATTTGTCTTCACGCTTCAAATATGTCTCATAGTCAGTCAATTTATCATATAGTTCTTCAAATGACATTGGTGAGTCGCGCGCCCAAATTGCAACTGCCAATTCTTTATACTTATCTCCGAGGCCATTAAGGGTATGGATGATGACTTCTTCGTCATATAGGGAATGACCTATCAAAGTCAAGTCATCGATGATAACTTAGATATTTTGTAAATAATCAGCTATAGTACTTCCCTCTTGTTTTGTTTTCATTAAACTAGATAAAAGACTAAGTTTGCGAGTACATCAACGAGTCACCAAGGTTGTTTGCAGCTTACACCATGCTTCTGCAGCAATCGCACATGAAGATATCAATGGAGTGATGGATCCAACAACTGAGGCTTGAATAGTTTGGAGGATGAGACGATCTTGACTTAGCCACAGTTTGTGAGCTGGATTTGGTATTGGATTAGGTTCTCCGAGGATATTGATCATGGCTAGTGGACAACTGAGAGATCTGTCAATGTAGCCTAATAAATCGTATCTAAATATGAGATTAGAAAACTGGACCCGCAATGATGCGTAGTTATCATCTTTGGATAACTTGAAAGGGATTAGCGTGACAACATTGATAAAGATAGGTATGTGAAGAAGTATTATGATTCCTTATTGAAACAGTAACTAGACTGCAGCGAATAGACAGGACAGCGAGAGAAGAAGACAATCGCTGTTCACCAAGTATATATATAACATGTATTATCCATTAATAAAGTTAATTCAATTCCTCGAGTACATACAAAATGTACAAGACATAAAACTACGAAAAAGAAAAAGCTGATATATTCCTCCTTTGCAGGAGCTCAAAATTTTTGGCGAAGCACGCCGTCGCCGCAGGGCACTTCGGCCCTTCTCCTTATCCGCTGACCACAATGACGTGGCTGGGCGCCGCCAGGTCCGACCTGCACACGGGGCACGTGACGTGCCCGGCGAGCCACGGGTCGATGCAGCCCAGGTGGAACCCGTGGCCGCACGCCGCCATCACCCTGACAGCGTCGCCGCCACCGAACTCCGCCAGGCACACGGCGCACTCCGACCCCACCATCCCTGACCCTGCCACCTCGGCATACGGCGCAACCGGGAGCGACGCTAGCACGGCCGGGTCGAGTCCCTTCGGCTCAGACTTCTTCATTCCACGCAGATCCGGATCCTCCTCTTCATCATCATCCTCCTCCTCGAAGGCCTGGTCTCCCAAGGCCAAGTAGAAGAGTGCGGCGATGACGAGGAAGCAGAAGACCATGGAGAGGAGCTTGGGGAAGGCGTATTCAGCGCAGGACGGGGTGTCGCTGAATGGTGAAGGCGGCGCCGCCGGAGACAGAAGGCGGCGGGAGGCAGAGCTGGAGAGGGAGATGCAGCTGGAATGGGAAGAATCCATTGGGCGGCTGTGAGAGGATATCCCCAGTCGCCACGTTCGAATGGATCTAAATAGTGGACCCGAGACTGGGCCCCTCCAACCGACACGTGGGCCTCAACCATCAGCCTCAAACAGGAAGCGTTGACTGTGGTTTGGTTTGCGTCCTCAGAATGGAAAACGGCAACTGTTTCGCATCAGCCGTATCCTACCGGTACCCCAACTAGTATGACACACGAGCGAACCACCGTGGGTCCCTGCGTCCCTGCTCACCTGATTCTCGAGCGGGAATCCTTGGCGCAGGAGATGGAGTACTTCTGCAACCAATATTCCAAGCTGGAGGCGGTCAACCCGTAACGGGTAACTAACTTCTCCATTACAAGAACATTATCCATATATTTATCCAATTCGGTACAGCCACTCGGTTAAGTTTGATTGTCCGATATAATCTGACATCATTATAAAGGAAAACTATTGGTTGATGCGATGAGAGTCATGCTTGAGGGGGTTTAAGAAGTACTTGAATTATTGTATGTGAATTGGTTACTGTTATGACTCATCTTATTGAATTATTGAAGGAATAAGATTTTGAAAAGAAAATATAGACTCAACAAGAATAACACAATATGATACAGATATCTTTTGAGTTTGAGAATCATAACATCAAAAAATATTATGTTTGAGAGAGTACATAATGAAAATGCAATGTTTGAATATTGATTATAGGGACGTAGTCAAGGATAATATAAACAATCAAATACTTTAAATTTTAAAATTTTAAAGATTTAAGATATTATGAAATAGCTTTTCAAATGATGACCAATGTTATAGGATTAGGGTGAGCATACAGTTAATGAGTTAGATTACAATTTGAAAGGTTGTTGATCAAAACATTAGTGGCATAGAGGTTCAGTGTAGGAGGGTGAAATCATTTTTAACTATGTGTCGGTGCTTTGATTTGATGAAACCAACTAATTTAGGTGTGTATAGTGGTAACTTGAAATATTATATATCATATGATGAGAGGTAAGTTGTTAGAATTTAGTATTCACCTCCTCATCATAATAAATTATTTTAATGATAAACTAAAAAAAGTATTTGTCCATCTTTCTAAAATGAGTAAAGACTATGACAACCTTATATTTATATTTGAGAGGATATAGCCATATATATTTAGTGAAGTAATTTATAAAAATATCATAAATTTAAAATCATCAAGTGAAATAGTTGAGAATTATAGTTCTACTTAATTTGGAGTTGGAAGGAAGTAACGAGAAATTATCTATTATTGAATTAAGGATGGTGGATGACCAAGATAATAATGCTATATATTAATTGGAGTAAACTAAAGCAAGAGCAATTGGTTGGATGATTTGTGAACTTAACGGTCACTCGTAAATATTATTTTTATTCTAGTCTCAAATTAAGGATGTTCCTGTGCTTAGATCCTTTATAAGAAATGAGCCAGGAAAGAATTCAATAGAGATACTATTTTCTTTATAGAATTAAGAGATAGAAATAAGGTTCATTTTAATATGAGGTACATTTAAAATATATCAAATATAAAAATATTTATGTGTGAAATAGGGATTCTGTTGCCATCACCAATGATAATATTTTCTTATCATTTTCATTACCACTATAATTGGTGTGGATGAATAAATTCTATAAATTCAAGTAATATAATGAGAAGTATCACAATCAATAATCTAATTGAGTAGTTAGAGTAATTATGATATTTGCTTGAGGCCAGTTGGGTATAGCATTAGGCTTGAGTCAAAATTAATAAATTTTTACAATGTGTCCATTTTTATTACAAAGTTGATAAATGATTTTTTGCTGATTGTTATTGTTAGGACATCAGAATTATTAATAGTTGTGATTGAAGTTATTTTCTGTGTTGTTTGGGTTAAAGTTATCATTATGATTGGAGAGCTGATAATGTACTGAAGGATGATAGCTCTATGTGTTATCCATGTATCCAAGAAGTATATTGTTCAATTATTTATTAAATTCTTATTGCTTTAATTTTCTCTTCATTTAAATTTTTTATTGAATTGAGTTGTAATAGTTAGTCTCGTCTTCATCTATTCTTATTTTAGATATGTTTCATAATCAATCAACTTATCATATAGTTCTTCAAATAATATTGGTGAGTTATGTGTTGAAATTACTACCATCAATTTCTTATATTCGTCTCGAGAATATAAACAATAACTTTTTCATTATTCATGGGATAACTTATTTAAGTCAAATCATTTATAATAATTTTTAGATTTTATATATAATTAGCTATAGTATTTCTCTTGTATTATTTTCATCGAAGTAGATAAAAGATTTAGCATACAAATATGAGAGAGATTAGCGATAATAATTTATTACTTATACCATGCTTTTACTACAATATTACACAAAGAGATTAATAGTACTATAGAGCTAACAACTAAGACTTGAATGCATTATAAAATAATAGTATCTTATTATAGTCATAACTTATGATCAGAATTTATCAAGATTTTTTGATATTTAAATCTTTTTAATAAATAATTAAAAGAGTTATATATGTAATTTAATATATTATATTCGATTGATGAATTATGCTCGCTAAAGATGTATAATTATCACGTGAGAGAAAGAGAAAGCTGTGGTAGCGGTGGTGGCGGCCTCTTGCTGTAATTTAAATGGAGAATCCATATATGGTGGCATTTCAAGATCGTTTACTAAAGTTCCACTCATCGCGTTGTTCATCGTCCGATCGAAGATGGAGGCTCCCTTTCCATTTGGCCATGCACGTGAGCTTCACGTGCGACAGAAGTGAAGACCGAGGGATCAACACGTACGCCGACACGACGCACCCAGGCTGGGGTACATTATGTGTCCCTTGGCAACGTGGCTGACGGTGGTTGGTCTGGGTCTCGCCTTGGTGGTCCACCCGTAGGTTAAGGGATCCTCTCAATACTGCGGATGCAGTTTTGCTCGAGTTGGACCAAATCAGATATGAAAGGATCAGCATTTGGGTCGCATGGTCGATATCAGTTATCCCAATCTAGTTGACGAACCATAATATACCAAACCTCAAACGACGTCATTGTGCGAGGATGACACCCAACATCCCATTTGCGATCCAACCTTGAATGCCATAATTATTGACAGAGGATAATCATAGCACTAATCTCATTGTGTTTGATCATACTCAGGACTAATTATATATTATCTTCTATTGTTGATCATCTTTAATATATCGATCTCTATACTTAAAAAAATTATATCAATATTTATATAATTATAAAAATAATTAATCATTATCAATGTAATCACCTTTGCCTCTTTTTCCCCCTCGTGCTTACCTTTTCCATTATTATTATTGTCATCGTCGGTTAGAGGAGGAGTGATTTTTCATAAATATATAGAAATTGATCTTTTATATCTAAGCATCATTTAACTCAATATCTTTATTATGATGTCAGATTATATCGGACAATCAAACTTAACCGAGTGGCTGTACCGAATTGGATAAATATATGGATAATGTTCTTGTAATGGATTTGTTAGTTACCCGTTACGGGTTGACCGTCTCCAGCATGGAATATTGGTTACACAAGTACTCCATCTCCTGCGCCAAGGATTCCCGCTCGAGGATCAGGTGAGCAGGGACGCAGGGACCCACGGTGGTTCGCTCGTGTGTCAAACTAGTTGGGGTACCGGTAGGATACGGCTGATGCGAAACAGTTGCCGTTTTCCATTCTGAGGACGCAAACCAAACCACAGTCAACGCTTCCTGTTTGAGGCTGATGGTTGAGGCCCACGTGTCGGTTGGAGGGGCCCAGTCTCGGGTCCACTATTTAGATCCATTCGAACGTGGCGACTGGGGATATCCTCTCACAGCCGCCCAATGGATTCTTCCCATTCCAGCTGCATCTCCCTCTCCAGCTCTGCCTCCCGCCGCCTTCTGTCTCCGGCGGCGCCGCCTTCACCATTCAGCGACACCCCGTCCTGCGCTGAATACGCCTTCCTCAAGCTCCTCTCCATGGTCCTCTGCTTCCTCGTCATTGCCGCACTCTGCTATTTGGCCTTCGGAGACCAGGCCGTCGAGGAGGAGGATGATGATGAAGAGGAGGATCCGGATCTGCGTGGAATGAAGAAGTCTGAGCCGAACGGACTCGACCCGGCCGTGCTAGCGTCGCTCCCGGTGGCGCCGTATGCCGAGGTGGCAGGGTCAGGGATGGTGGGGTCGGAGTGCGCCGTGTGCCTGGCGGAGTTCGGTGGCGGCGACGCTGTCAGGGTGATGGCGGCGTGCGGCCACGGGTTCCACCTGGGCTGCATCGACCCGTGGCTCGCCGGGCACGTCACGTGCCCCGTGTGCAGGTCGGACCTGGCGGCGCCCAGCCACGTCATTGTGGTCAGCGGATAAGGAGAAGGGCCGATGTGCCCGGCGGCGACGGCGTGCTTCGCCAGAAATTTTGAGCTCCTGCAAAGGAGGAATGTATCAGCTTTTTCTTTTTCGTAGTTCTATAGCTCGTACATATGGAATATGAAGGATTAAAAAATTTGTTACAAAATAGATGAGTTAATATGTATTTATATAATTTTTAAGAGATTTTTTAATCATATAATTATAGATTTGATTGATCATTAAATTTAGATTAATTAATGATTATAATTTGTAAAGAATATAAAATAATTATTTTACATTTATTTCTGTCATAATTTTCTATTATGCTATCGTAAGATTAAGCTTCTATCAACGATATCAATCTTGAACCGATACAAATAAAATATGTTACAAATTAAAGGTTTTGTGAAGATGTATGTTAGTTGATTAAAAGTATGGATGTGAAAAACATATAGTAAATATCTGATAATTTGATCTTTAACAAAGTGAAAGTCGATAATAATATATTTCATGTGTGAGTGGAATATTGAATTGGCGTATAAGTAGATGGTACCGATATTATCATAGTATATTATAAGAGTGGATTGAGAGATGATGCCAAGTTCATATAGCAGAATGGTGACCCAATTGAGTTATACAATGATCGATCTTAAGATTATGTTCTACTATTTAGAACTCCAACTAATCAAATTTGTATCAAGAAAGATAATGTAGGTTAACATAAATGTTCTATCATCAATATTATTTACCCAATCAATATCGACGAAGGTATAAAAATGAAGTAATGAGTATTTATAAAGAAGAAGTCTATGATCGAGAGTTCTTTTAAGATATTATAAGACATGTTTTAATGCAAACTAATACACAATGAAGGACCGATATATAAATTATGATAATTTATTAACTACAAATGAAATGCTTAGATATGTGAAAGATAAATATTATAAGAAGCGAAGTACTTATCGATACTTTATGATATTTATAATAAGGTTGTCATCATATAATATATAATTTAAGTAACTTAGTGGTGGAGAGTCGGGGGATAATTTCTTTAGCATCATGCATATTCATTTTTGATAATAGATTTGTTAATTACTTAAGGATTTTTTTTATTTATATGAAATTATTGCCTATGATGGTAATGTAATCCATATAAACTAGTAGATATATAATATATCCCTCTTATTATTATAGGAAAAAAAAAGTGTCGGACTTGGAGTTGACAAAGTCGACTGATATAAAAAATGAGTCAAATTTTATATACTAAGCTCTTGGATTTTGGCAAAATCCATAAATAATTGTTTGTAGTATGCAAATATAGTTTAGATATTGAGTGTATATGAAGTTAAGTGGTTATTGCATAAAGATATCTTCAATTAAGGTCCTCTGTAAAAAGTATTGTTAACATCTTGTTGGTATATATGCCAACCTTAAGTGATAGCCAAATTCAGGATGAGTTAAATTATTATCGGTTTAGCAATTAGATTGAATATCTCTATGAAATCAACATATAGTCGTTAATGAAACTCTTTAGCCATTAGATGTGTTCTACATTTAGCAATGGATCTATTTGGATTCTATTTAATTTGAAAGATTCATTTACACCCGATGATATTTTATGTGAGATAAGATAGTATAGGTCCATATGGTATTATGGAGTAGGGCATTGTTTTCCTCACACATGGCTTTACGCTAGTGTGAAGATTTTTGGATTTGGGTGATAATTGTGAGTTTAATAGGCTCAAGTGGAGAGCTTGTGATAGCAAGAAGATTAAGGATTTAACATGGTTTGAATATGTTATTTTTGGAGCATATTATTATGTAATATCTAAACTCGATGGTATTATTAGGTTATGTTGAAGGTATGAGACTTAATGAAGAGTTAGTGATACATACCTAATCAGGCCGATGCACTTCAGTATTACTTGGTCGAGAAGAAGATAAAGACATCATTTATAATGCCGAGGGCATCACTTCATTAAGTATTGCAGAGCAAGTTGGTAAAAAAATAGATGAAGAAGTCATAGAAGGAGTGAGGTGCTGTTGAACAGGAGTAATAAAGAAGTATAGGCCTAAAGGAAAACTATTAGTTAATACAATGAGAGGTACACTTAAGGGGGTTTGAGAAGTACTCATGTGAACCCAGTGATTGTGGCTCGCTTGCTGAAGGAATAAGATTTTGAAAAGAAAATGTGGACTCAATAAGAATAACATAACATGATACAGAGATCTTTTGAGTTTGAGAATCATAACAGTAAAAAATATTATATTTAATAGAGTACCTAATGGAGATGTAAGGTTTGGCTCTTAGTGTTAACTTATGTAAAGTATAGGGACGTAGTCAAGGATAATATAAATATTCAATTACTTTAAATTTTTAAAGATTTAATATTTTATGAAATAGTTTTTAAATGATGACTTGTATTATAAGATTAGGATGAGCATACTGAGTTAGATTACAATTTCAAAGACCGTTGATGATTTCAAAGACTATTGATCAAAAGGCCAGTGGCATAGAGATTTAGTATAGGAGGATGAAACAAGTTTCAATTATGTGTCGATGCTTTGGTTTAAAAAAGTCAACTAATTTAGGCGTGTGTAGTGGTAACTTAAGATGTTATGTATCACATGATGGGAGGTAAGTTGTTAAAGTTTAGTATTCATCTCCTCCGTTAGAATAAATTATTTTAATAATAAACTAAAAAAGATCCTTGTCCATCTTTCTAAAATGAGAAATAATATGATGACCTTAAATTTATGTTTGAGAGGATATAGTCATATATATTTAGTGAAGTAATTTATGAAAATATCATAAATCTAAAATCATCAAGGGAAATAGTTGGGGTAGGGCTCCAAACATCAACATAGATAATTTCAAATGATTTGGAGCAGGACATAAAAAATATTCCAAAAGATAGTCTATGACTTATTACTAAAGCATCACAATGAGTTGTAGTTCTACTTAATTTGGAGTTGAAAGGGAGTAATGAGAAATTATCTATTATTGAATTAAGGATATCGGATAACCAAGGTAACAATGCTTATACATCGATTGAAGTAACAACTAAAGTAAGAATAATTGGTTGAATGATTTACGAACTTAACAATCACTCATAGATATTATTTTTATTCTAGCCTCAGACCAAGGATGTTCCTGTGATTAAATCCTTTACAATCAATGACCAAAAATTCAATAGAGATATTATTTTCTTTATAGAATTAAGAGATAAAATAAGGTTCATTTTAATATGAGGTATGTTAAGATTGTAAAGACACTAAGAGAGGGTGAATTAGTGCTTTCGGAAAAAAGTTTCGATTTGAGAAATTTCAATCGAAAATGCATTTAACTTTGAATGTGAGTAAGGATTGTGAGCAACTAAAATAGTTAGTAATAACAAGAAAAAGTATAAAGAAAAATGCACACCACATTTATAGTGGTTCGGTCGTCCTAACCTACATTCGCTTCCGATTTCTCTTCCCTCGAGGCTATTGGCTTTCACTACCGATTTTATTTTTAATGAGTGAAGATCAACTACCCTTATTATAACTCTTTCTCCTTTTTATAGGCTTAGGAGATAACCTTCACACCTCTCTTTTATAAGAAAATCACACACCTCCTTAGTATGACCTCTAAATTCAATGAGGAAGAGATTCAACACTTTTCAAGAGAGTTTACATATATCAAATCATAAGTTTTTATGCTTTCACTAAGCAAGCATGAGTGAGATATTTATAGACCCCAACTGGCTTAAAACATAGAGTAAAAAATTTAAATCTCCAGGTTTTCAGGGTACTAGCAGTACTATCACTTGCGTCGGGCGGTACTATCATTGTACAGAGCCTAGGAATCTAGATTCTGGCGGTACCACTGCTTGCTTAGGTAGTATTACCTCTACGTTGGGTGGTACTATCGTTGGGATTCCCGAAAAGCACAATTCATACTTTCCAGCTCTTAGATGGTACCATTGCCTAGGCCTGGCAATACCACTATCTAATCCAATCCCAAGTCATTGAATTGACCTTTCAACAGGCCCAATTTAGCCTGGTTCAGGCCCAATGGATTTATAATTAATTTGGCATGGTTATGGCCCAAAATTAACTCAATTAGACTTCAAGTCACTTCAATCAAGACTTAACCACTCATGAAGCCTTTAGCACATTGTCCGGCATATCATTTGCTCATCTGACACTTCGTCCTAACCTCCAACGCATCGTCCTTTCCTTTAACGTATTACCCGATCTATTGGCATGTCGACTTCCCGTAGTATTCGATCTTCTTGGTGCAATACTCGATTCTCCCAATCGATACTCGAATTCATGGCACAAAGTTCATCCTTCAACACGTGTCAATCAATCCTTCGACCCGACGTCCAATATCTGACATGATACTTTCCGATCCAACGTTTGATTCTCTTACTTTAACAGTTTACCTTTCAATGGTTCAAGTCTATGATCGAAGTTTCTCCTTTGTCACTTATCTCAAAAGCTTATTAGTCCATAAACTCATCAATTGATTTTATCATCAAAATCTGAGATTTAACAAGGTACATATTAAACATTATCAAGTGTAAAAATATTTATGTAAATTAGGTGTTGTGGAACCAATATGAGCGATAGGGATTCCATTGCCATCACTAATCATAATATTTTCATTACCTCCATGATTTGTGTAGATGGAAAAATTATATAAATTTAAGTAATATAATGAGAAGCATCATAGTTAAGAATCCAATTGCTTGAACGAGTAGACAGAGTAGTTATGATATTTTCTTAAGGCTAGTTGGGCATAATAGTAGGCTTGAGTCAAGATTAGCAAACATTTACGATGTGTCTATTTTTATCACAAAGTTGACAAATGATTTTTTTCACTAATTGTTATTGTTAGGACACCAGAATTGTTGATAGTTGTGATTGAAGTTATTTTATGAGTTGTTTGGGTTAAAGTTGTTACTATGATTGAAGAACCGATAATGCAATGGAGGATGATAGTTCTGTGTGTTATCTGTGTATCTAGGAAGCATATTATTCGATTATTTATTGAAGTTTTTATTGCTTTAATTTTCTTTTAATTTAGATTTTTTATTAAATTGAGCTATGATAGTTAATCTTATCTTCATCTATTCTTATTTTAAATATATTTCATAATCAATCTAACTTGACATATAGTTCTTCAAATAATATTTATAAGTCATATTAGTTCTTTATATTCATCTCCTAAGTTATTAAAAATATGAACAATAACTTTTTATTATTCATGGGATAACTTATTCAAGCCAAATCATTTATAATAATTTTTAGATTTTGTATATAATCAGTAATAGCATTTCTTTCTTGTGTTATTTTCATCAAAGTAGATAAAAGATTTAACATGCGAGTGTGAGAGATATTGGCAAAGATGATTTGTAACTTGCACCAAGCTTCTGTTATAGTATTATATAAAGAGATTAGTAATAATATAAAGTCAATGGTTAAGACTTGAATTACTTGTAGAATAATAGGATCTTATTATAATCATAACTCAGTGATCAGTTTTTATCAGAATTTTCTTGATATTTAGATTTTTCTAATGAATACTTAAAAGAGTCATCTATGTAACTTAATAGATTATATTCGATTGATGAATTATGTTCGCTCGCTAAGATGGATAAGTTTCACGTGAGAGAAAGAGAAAACTACTGTAGTGGTGGTGGTTTAGAGAAGCAGGTGGCGGCCTCTTGGTTTAATTTAAATGGAGAATCCATATATGGTGGCATTTCAAGACCGTTTACTACTTCAAAGTTACAATCATCGCGTTGTCCATCGTCCGATCGAAGATGGAGGCGCCCTTTCCAGTTGGCCAAGCACATGAGCTCCATGTGCGACGGAAGTGGCGGCCGAGGGAACAATACGTACGCTGACACGACGCGCCCGGGCTGAGGTACATGATGTGTCCCTTAGCAACGTGGCTGACAGTGGTTAGTCTGGGTCTTGCCTTGGAGGTCCACCCGTAGGTCAAGGGATCTTCTCAGATACTGCGGATGCAGTTCCGATCGGGTTGGACCAAATCAGATATGAATGGATCAGCATTTGGGTCCCATGGTCGATATCAGTTATCGCAATCTAGTTGATGAACCATAATGTATCCAATCTCAAACGATGTCATTGTGCGAGGATGACACAACCGAAATCCCATCTCGGATCCAACCTCGAACGCCATAATTATTGGCAGAAGTTATCAAAGCACAAATCTCATTGTGTTTGATCGTACACTTAGGTATCAGGGCTAATTATATATTATCCCTTTTAGTATCTCGATTCTTGTATTTTAAAAAATTACATTGACATCCCTATAATTACGAAAATAATCGACCAATACTGACATAGTCGCCTCTGTCTTGTCTCCTTCTCGCACTTACCTCTCCTACTATTTTATCGTTGTCATCGTCAATCAAAGCCCTTACGGTCAATGATGACGACAAGAGGGGTGAGTGCGAGGAGGAGAGGAGGCGACGACCAAAGCCCTCACGGTTGCCTAAGCCCCATCCACCTTCTCGAGAGGTGAGCGTGAGGGGAAGAGGAGATGGACGAGATGAAGGTAGCTGTGAGAGCTTTGGCTCGTCACCTCCTCTCCCCTCATACTCACCCCTCCCACCATTGTCATTGTCGCTGTCGGCTGTGAGGGCTCTTGCCAACAACGACAACAAGAGAGGTGAGCGAGAGGAGAAGAGGAGGTGACGTGTTGGGTGACAGCAAGGGAGAGGAGGCGGAGGGTGACAGCTATATCGACGTTGATGCCACCATTCATCATCATTGAAATATTAAATTTATTTTTTTATCTTTTATTTTTATATTTTTTTTAATAAAACTAATATCATTATGATAAATGAATGTACATGTTTTACTTTTCTTAAATATATAGATGTTAATATAAGTTTTAAAAATATAAAAACTATAATGCTACATAATATAAAGACGTAGATATAATTTTTTAAAATATAAAGAGTACAAAATTAGCTTTGGGTCTCACGATCACATTAGCTGCCTTTGTTAAGGCGGGAATAAGTAGCATCGAACAACACTGGCACACCATGCATCTGATATCTCATTAGCTCAACAAAAGGACAAAAGAAGAGTTAATTTCTTTAACATTCGGATCACACACTGTCCAGGTTGCAAAGTAATTACATCCGGCAAAAAGAGAATAATTGAGAGATCTACGCTAGTATTTATTCAACGTTCTTAATCTCCTAATTGGTCTAATGTATTTTCATGTAAAGTACTTACTGCTATCTTTTCTGCCGCCGACAAAATAACATGTTACAGAAAATTAATAACCATCAGATGAAACTAGAAAGCAAGGTAGTCATATATTCAACAGACTTCTTGCAGATAACTTCCTCTTGCCCGACTGTTGGAATGAAGGAGATTCCACTGTTGTTGATCTTTTCCAAGCGTTGATCTGACAATGGCTTGGCTGCATAAGGCTCCTGGAGGTTTTTTGATCTGGCTAGGCGCATTCCAGTAAGGCTATTTGTTTCTATCATTCGAGGACCTTTTGGCTTTGGCATTGAACAACAGCTTGCAGGTTCTATTCTATCTAAAGAAACTCCGTAGCATAAACAGATATCAGTGGTACTTTCATGAAATTCTTTCTCAGCTATTTAGTGTCCATCATAATGCAGTGGCGGTGCTGATTACATTGCTGACCAGTTCCCTGACATAAAAGTGTTCCTCCTGCAGAATGCTCCATCATCTCATTCTTGGCTCATCAAAGTGCAGAGACTGCATGTCGATGGAGGCTTATGCAACCTTTACTCCATATTTTCGGAACTTGTGCGCGCTTCCACATTTGATCCTTGCAATTGGTTTACACGGATCCTAACACGTTTCCCTTTGATGTAACGATATTCCCATGTTGGAGGTGGATATTTGTTCTTCAGCTTATCATACTTGTCCAACATGCCTAGTTTCTGAAAAACATCACCTAGCATTCTTACAATTGAAACATCTGGCCTGACACCCAGCTCTTCCATGTCAGCAAAAACCTAAATGAAGTTGACAAACCAATGACAGCATCATTAAGACCTGAATAATCTGCTAGGGGAGAATAAAACAACAACAAGAAGTTGTAATGTTTCCACTATTTCGAGTTGGCTAACAATGCAAACAATTAAAATCCATGCTCATGAGATCTGATTAAGTTTCAGATTGACTATTATAGACTAACACAACTCTCCTTTTTTCTGGATTTGGAACAGGCATTGGCAGCACTGGAAGAACAAAGAAATTGTATCACATTTTTATTGGAAAGGGTGGGTAGATATCAGTTTTAAATTATAAGCACAGCATAAATTCAATTTGGAGAAAGCATTTGAAGTTTGCTGCATCTATGAAAGAACAATAGTTCATGTAACTTCTAACAGCATAATGTAGGTATAATTTTTAGGCAAAGACTTTGAGCTAAGCAAAGACAATAGAAAATAACTATAGACAAACTTATCATATATACTAATTAAACCATTCTTTTGGACCAACTATATGTTCATTGGCTCATGAGTTGCATAATTTTGACATCGGAAAGGTTTCACAAAGGTAAAGAGATGGGCTCTAGCTTATGAGACACAGGCCTCCTCGAAATATCCCATAGGGGACTATTTATCTATGACTTCATGAATAATTCAACAAAACCCCAATCAAGGGAGGCATGAGTATGGTAAGACCTACATAGACCACCCATCATCCATGAACAAATATTGGTATCAAGAATTGGTTGCCCCTAGAATTAAATTCATTTTGGCACATGTGCTGCATGATTTTGCTGTTGAAAAAGAAACCCAAAAGGAAAAGAGTGGCCTTTTGCTCAAGATCTACAAGCCTCCGCCACCATAGTGTGACATGGGACTATTATCCTTTCGCCTGATGGCTATCATAACACAAACCTAGTCGAAGAAGGTTGTGTGAGCATAGTGAGGAACCTACAAAGGGCCACCAACAGAACATAGAATTTTGGGTTTGAGGGTTTGTTGTCCCTTTCGACTTTTGATCCATGGGCTACACAATTTTGTCCATGCAGAAAGTCTCTTAAAGGACAAGAGGTGCACCTTTATTTATGAGTAACAAGCTTCCTCAACTTTACTGGATGTGGCACAGGTAGCCCGTTTCTTAGATGCATACCATGACAACAAGGATAGGGATATCTATCACTTGAAACTATCTAATTTAAAGCAAAAAGTGAAAGAGAGATGAAAACAAGTAACCTAGCTTAGCCAACAATGCATCTTAGGTGTCTATATAAACATACTTAGAGACAATAATATAAAGTATGACCAGAACAAGAGATTAGTAGAAAGAGATTATTTATATTACCTCAAACATCTTTTCGTGCATGCCCTTATTGTAATATATTGAAATCATTTTCACAAAGAAAACACGAGGCAAACTTTCCAAATTTTCTGAAAATATTTTCATCCATAGTTCCTCCACCTCCTCGAGTCGGCCATCCTCAGCTAAAGCATTTAACAGAGTGTAATAGCTTCCCATGGTTTTTCCTTGTCCTTTGCTGAACATCCACTTGATCACCTATAAAACAAAATTGATGAGCTAACAAATAAAAAGCACAAGCATGGTGCACAAAGCTCATGCCAATACATGGAACTACGGAATAAAAGGAAATTAAACAATAATTACACGAGAACAAACTTCTACATGATTCCTTTGACATTTTGATGCTTACCTGAATTATTCTCTTCCATTCCTTTTCAGTCTCGAGCCTCTTCAATGCCTTTTTCACTACAATAAGAGGAAACTCTAACTCCCAAGCAATAAATGAATCAAGGGCTCCATAAACCTCCTCCTTGACATTTGATAATTCCTTTATCTGTGTGAATACTAGGAGATAAGCAACATTCTATGATTGCAAGAGATAAGAAAAGATCATTCTCTTTCATGATACTAAAGGCATAGTTGCATACCATTAGTAAGAACAAGCATAATATATAAAATAATTGAGATGGCATTAGACATATTCACAAGGTCCATAACAAATGCTCCAAATTCACTATTACTGCTTCTTTTTGTTGTTACAAAACTATCTTAAGCATGCTTCCACAGATATCTAGGCTGACCAGAATTAAGCACATAAGACATGTTATATAAGAAGTGCAAATATATCAGGAACCTAACCTTTGGGTTAAAATAATATCATCGTTCTTGCAAAAAATGTTGAACCCAAACAGAATGACTAAATTGTATAAATATTTGTTGTACCTTCTCTGCTAGAAAATTGAAAATGATGTTATCTCACACTGCTAAGAGATTGATTAATCTTGAATGCTGCAGGCACTCCCCATATGCAATGAGCTCCATTCTAAAGAAGCTACATGGATCCATAAATTTTTATCTACATATGACAGTAGTAATACATGAATATGCCTTAAACCTGAAAAAAGCCCAATCCAGTATACATAAAAAGAGTGGCAATCAAATAGTAAATGAATATCTCTTTAAGACATCAATATTATGACATTTTTTGTTATAAAAGAGACTTCCACTAGGAGGATGACAAGAGTAGCCAGGAGCAGTTAAAAATGGAATTCGTAAAGGAATAGAAAATACAGCTAAAAATAGTTGGTTCAAGCATATGGGATTAGAGGTTGCATATGAGGTTCCCATCCACCATCTTATGATGGTTGCACAAGTAAAAATGCTAGAATCTTACACATTCAACAAGCTTTTGTGACTTGGAAATTGTTCCAATTCTCTTTCTTGTTTTCCACACACGAGGAAATCTAGGTCTAGGGCCTCTCGCTCCACATACCTAG
Organism: Musa balbisiana; assembly: GCA_004837865.1. Taxonomy (NCBI): domain Eukaryota; kingdom Viridiplantae; phylum Streptophyta; class Magnoliopsida; order Zingiberales; family Musaceae; genus Musa; species Musa balbisiana. Next base: position 9,448,617 of record CM017191.1, on the reverse strand, counting down.
CATTTTAGGAGACTGTAATTATTCAACTAAAAATGGATGAACTTTACAAAAGAAAGAAACATTGCTAGATTAAAATTGTAGAACAGAAAATAGTCATGCCTATGACACTTAAAAAAGGACAGTAGGTAACTCAATAATTTACCCAAAACAACTATCAAGAACTTTTTAAAAATAAGTAGCGCAGAAGTGGCTCTGAGACCTGAAATTATACATCTTAAAATTGAATGATGAAAACTGTATATGTTTACAAGCAAATTTTAGATGTATTATCAGTGACCGAGCATTCAACAACTAAAAATTGTAATGCTTTTTAAAAATTTATGAAATTCAGATATGATGGTTCTCTCAATTCTATAACCAAGAAATCCGATTGACCCTCTCCAAAACAACAGTTGTAAATTCTCTACTGAAAGGTGAAAGGAAGGGAGCTGCACTCCAATAGTTGAAACAAAAAATTTAGAATTGTGTGACAAAGTTGACCACAGATCCTAAGTAACAGGCCCTTAATACAGAGAAAATTATGCATAACAATTCAATTGCTGAGGGACAATGTTGTACATGGCTGCAACACATCCTTCAACATTCAAACGTATTAGGCTAAACATAGTACAAAAACAGATGTCATGTTCCTTCTGATCTGCCAGTCTACAAAGTTCCATTATGATAAGAGAATAGCAGTGTAGCCTTTCACATGAAGCAAAAGTGACTCAGTTTCTTTGAGAGGTTAACTTGCCTTTATATTTGAAGGTACATAATGCAACCCATGGTCATCATGGTGGCTTCAATAGATTTCATGTTTCAAAAGTGTTAACAGATACTAGGATCCAGAAGGAGTCATATGTTTCAGTATGAGGCTCTAAAACAACATTTCTTTTCAACAGTGGAAGCCTTAACATCAGATTCTATGTAAATGACTGCTTCATATAAGTGACAAAAATAAGTCCTATCACGATCAAAGTTAGATTGTGAAGACCTGTGGATTCCTGTTACAGGACATAAATAGGATATCCCACCTTATTAAGTCCAAGCTAAGTTCAATCACCAACATTTCCATATCTGAACAAAATCTAATTCCTGCTTTCTCTCTATGTTATTGTCAAGACATTTTCTCTTGAAAACAATTATTGCATACCAAAGCAAGATATTTTAATTATAACATGAACTGAAACTCGAATAGATTTCTCCGACAATCCTTACTCTTCAATGACAATAAGGTGCTCCGAATCAGACAAAGCACAAAAACTGATTAAGAGGTAGAGAATGATTAGGAAGAAACTGACCAAGAGGTAGAGAGGGACTCATTTTGCACATCCCAAGCAAATGCTGTAACGATTTGAACCAAATGACAACACGCATCAGAGTCGAGTAATTACCGATGTCCAAAAAGATATTTTTGTCCATGCAACTTTAATCAAATCTACGATAAACTCGAAAATAGCACATCTACGGTTAAATATCGCAGGCTGAACAAAGTAGCCATGGTACAACGAGTTCTTCCCACAAGAATACACCCGAGTTCAAGAGTCCCGAATAATTCAACAAACAGCTTCGCGGATAGATAACCGGGTCGACCTAATACATCAAGATTTGCTTATAGAATCAATTTCTAGTATTAAGAACAAAAAGGAAGTAAGACAAGCTCACCACGAAACCGCTGATAGATCGAGGATGATTTGACAAGGCCGATCCGCCAGGAAGAATCGACGGGGCATATCCCAAAGCAAGCATTCCGAAGATACAACAGAATAAAAAGTAATATCAGAGAGAACGTTGGATTCTGTCGGGAAGACACGAGGCCGAGAGGAGAGATTTAGGGCTGAGAATGGCCGTCGTCGTGCGGACACGAGGCTTAAAGATAAAAAAGGGGCGAGATTGCAGAAAGACCTCTGAAAAGGCTCCATATAATAAATAGAAGCTTTTGTTATTATTATTATTTTTATTTTTATTTTTTTTTTCATATATGCCATTCTATTTATTTTTTGTCATTTATTGTAGGAAAAGAGACATTGCAACTTTAAAAGATATTTATAAATCTAACAGACTGAATATTATGATGGTAAAAACATTAAATATATTTTAAATATAATTTAAGGTATTATACATATGTATATATATATATACATTATTTATTCAAAAAGAATTATTGAAAGAGTCAAAAGCTAATTCAAAGGAGTGAAAATTCAAAGATCTAAGGGTCATGCTAAATATTGGGCAAAGTATCAATGTAAATATCCACCTGTCATGTGATTACAAGAACATGGATATGCCATCATAAATGATGATCCTAATACAATGTCCATGGAAACTTCACTAACTGAATCATTCTTTTCCTGAAGATTTTGTACAAAACACTGGCTGATTCCCTTCTCAACATCCACTGTTGGGGGTCACAGCTCTGGTTTCCCAAGAAGAAGAGGAGCCAACATTTGACAACCCAAGACGAACCTCTGTTGAGTTGCTAGGAGAAGCACAACGAAGAGAGGGCACTGCGATCATCTAGCCATGCCAGCCGTTCTGCCTCTTGGCCTCGAAGGCAGCACCATCGTTGAGCATATCCTGGGCATCAGTTTCCATTCCAAGCTTGGAGAGGGCAAGAGCTTGCAAGTAGAAGGCTGTTGGCCATTCAGGCATACACACCTGGGCTTGCATGGCATCCCGTAGCGCGAGCTCTGGTTGACCACTCATCAAGTATGATAGACCACGCCTCGCAAAAACTGTGGCCGATGGAACCGACATCATTGCCACTAACTGGTTTTGTTGCAGAGCAAAAGTAACTCTTAGTAGTTAATACATTTAATTCAAGTGATCCTAAAACAGTTCCAACCGCATGATCCAATAAGCTATACAGGACTCGAGAAGCATAAGTAAAAAATATGAGTTGTCATGAACATAACAAGATAAACATCATAATGATAATTAATCAACCATACAAACTGTCATAAAAAGTATTGAATTACAACAATTCATGAAACTCGTCCTGATATACTTACTATACAAATCACTGAATGCTTTCACGACATATATTTTTTTACTTTCCTCTTTAAATATAAGCTGTAGGCGAGTCTCAAAATACAAGATGATACGCAATGAAGCCTTAAGGTGGCTGTTAGAGTCTTATTTGATTAGTCAGCAGTTTCATCATATGTTTCTGGATATTAACTCTACATGCTGTTCTTCACTATAAGAGTATTAGCAACTTGGTTGGAAAGGATGATGCTAAGTCAAGCCAAGTAAAGTCAGTAAACTACAGTTTGCCACCTTCTTCTACCCACTTCTTCCACCTTTTCCTCTTCCCCTGCTTCATCCTTCTCCCCTGCCTCCACCTCCTCCACTTCATTCTGCTCCGACCAAGCCATACTGATCGGCATGGGGAAATACTGACACACGGTATTGTATGCCTATCATTATAAGATATCAATTGGCCCGCCCATGGACCAGTATCCATATCAGACCAAAATTTGGAACTAGGTGTTTAAAGTGAGGAGGGATATTTTTTATCTGGATTGATCATTAAGAAAAGATTTTAAACTTCCAGGTCCTAGTTAATTCAACAAATTTTCCATGTTCCAACCCCTTAAGGAACTGATATTTGAGTAAAATGGAGGATTGACGTGAACGAAACGATGATTTTTAAGTATAAAAAGTCTACCTTACACAAAAATTGCAAAATTAATTGTTGCAGGAATAGTTCCTAAGGAAAGAGATACAACATGATCAAAGATTCATAGTATCACACCTTGGAATAATACTCAATAGCACTTTTGAAATCTTTGTCCCTGAATGCAATGTCTCCAAACTTCTTTGTATTCAACATCTCTTGCACTTGTTGTGTCCATTCTTGAAAAGAAAGCTTTATTTACAGTGAAAAACAGAAATACATACAATATAAGATTGCCAGAACCTAGTAAATGTCATTTCCAAAAATAATTGTAAGCAGTAGAAGCAACAAATCGCCAAATCAAAGTCCCAACTTTTGGACACAAAAAAGCACATTTTGCAGCCACCAGGAAAAAAAACATAATGGATTGAGAGCACACAAAAATGAACTATGTTGACTTCTAGATGAACATTGCTTTATCTTGAAATATATTCTTACTACATTTAAAATTATTTTGTCATGTAAAATATCTGCATTTTTATATGTATTAAATAAGAGGTATTGGACATAACCAATTTTAATTTATTCTTCTTCTGATACTGGGAATTAATAGCACTGTTAATATTTATACAACACTAATATTGAGAAAGTTAAAGAAACAAGTGCTTCAAGATTGTCAAGAGCTTCAAAGTAAAAAATAAAATGTCCAATAAATATTCTCCAGTGCAACATGAGACTGCCAAAAATATAATGATTGATATGGTTGGAGGCAATCAATATGACCAATATGCATATCACTGGCAAGTGCTTTAATATCTAATTAGAGGTGTAGAACTGAATATGGATAAAGTCGATGCACAAACAGAACATGCTCATATATACACAGATGTTTATACATGCTAATATGCATATCTTCAAATATATTGTGTGTCATTACATGCATAATAAAATAATGGAATAAAAAGCAGCTGCACCATACCTCATTTTCTGCACCTTCTTCATCTTTATAGCCTGTCTTGAGCAGTATATCATGCACAGCAGTTAGGTCCATCTTTGCACAAGCTTTTCCAAGTGGGGAAAGCATCGTTGGCAACACTTGTGGCGCTTTTGTTATGCCCATTAATACATGTGATGGCACCTACATCATCACAAAGTTGGAATTTACATAAATCACAATACTGTGAAGTAACAAGTAGACATGCAAGGAAATGAATCAAAACTTACCTCCTTCTGAGTTTGCAGAGGTTCCACAGAAGATAGAAGAAACTTAGAATTCGGCCGATCTCTAGCCTCAAACTGTAGACACTTTGAAGCTAGTTCAACGAGCTTGGTAGCATCTTCATTAGCATATTGCCCCTCCAGGGATGAATCCATTATAAGCAACATGTTTTTCCCTCTTATAAGATCCAGTGCCTAGCAAGAGCCACCAGAAAATGAGTGTCTACCCAGTTATGATAAAAATTAGAAACAACTAAACATGTCCTAATGTCAAACAAAGAGATCAGACAAGGCAACTTCACACAATGTTTATGATCATTACAAGAAGAAATGAGTATGTATATTAATTTTGAACATGTGATTACCAGAAAAAAAGTGCTAACAGAACAAATATAACAAAAACTTACTATCACTGAATCAAAAGTCAAAATGCACCAACAGTTTAAAGCATTCCAGTTCCTAATTATGATAACACAGACAAAAAAAGAAACCAACCATCTTGCAGAAAATCAGTAAATATTAAGGACTAACTTTAACTCTAGATAAAAAGAATTCAGAGACAATTCTAAGATGCTGATTTGGACCAGAGTAAGTGATAAAACAACTTAATACAGGACTAAAAAACGAGCAAGGTCAGTCTCACCATATATCAAGAGCACTACAAGTTTTCAAGCATATCTTCCAGGATCACTAGCTAGAGAACAAAGTTTTTAGTTTGTTCCCTTGTCTATGCTCTTTGTAAAAAAACAAATGATGAAAGAATAGCAATAATATCATGAACATCATGTGATTCAAATTTTCAAAGAATAAAAGAACTACCAAAGTTTTGGTAACTTGAAACATACATGACTAGGAGGAATATGTTTCCCACTCAAAAGATCCAAAAGAATTGTTCCATAACTGTAGATTACACTTTCTGGAATCACCCTGCCTGCACAAATACATGTATCCAGATAAAAATCCTATAAGAATCTAATGAACTTAGCAGTCCCACAAACTAATATCAAGATAATTAAACAATGATCAGAAACCAAATATTTGACTTCACAGAATGAATTATTTACAGAATATTAGGCAATCATATAGATTTTCTTTCTTAGAAAAATGATTTAAGCCAACAAAAGCACCAATAAAATTTTTAAGAGCGCGACTATGAAAGTCCTTGAAATAAATTCTTTATCATCAAAAAACATATCCTGACTAAAGCCCTAGAATAAACCATGATAAATTTGCAAAGAAGGGAGGCATGAGGAATGTCAAAAGCAAAGGCCGCATGCTAGCAGCAGTTAAACCAGAACCACAATGCAGCCAACTATAAAATCCAATTGACAGGGTATATGCATTCATGTTATTAAGGTCCAGATACATGAAAGGAGCTTCTTGCAGGCTTGAAAAGTTATAATATCATTTTATGGGTCAAGATAATTTTTCGAATAAAATCTTAAACTTTTTATATCTCAAATAGTGAAAGTACAGTATTTCATCACATCTCCAATTCTGAACTTCCCATCCATAAAGTGACTCAGACCACTGCTGGCTGAGGGAAAACTAAATATCTTACAGTGGTATGTATAAACATGAATTTGTCGAATTCAAGCAATATCTGAAGTTTCTATGTGGGCAACTAAGTAGGATAACTTAACAAGGGAGTTATAAAATTTAAAAGTAATCTTCAACATGTAATGAATAACATTATAATTCACTCTAATTATTTTTAAACCCCTACAGCATACACTAGAAAGTAGAGCTTATCATCGTTACATTTTTCATTCAAGAATATCCTAGCTGAAACTCAGGATCAACTTAGGACTCAGTCAAATTGGTGATTTGGCTTAAAATTCAGTCTAGTCCTGACCATCTCCACCAGCTCACACTAGAACCGGCCCAACACCGATCGCCAAAGTATAATAAAATGGCTCCCTCATGCTCCTAAGCATTTGAAACCATCCCTTTTAAGGATCTTCATTTACTGCCCTCAAAAAATAAGGAAACAAAAAGTCCCACCTGATTGACCTATATATGCAACTATTAAATAGCTAAATCATGGATCATATGTAAACCTTTTCCAATGAAATTAAAGGATCTAGCTGTATATGGGCTCATGCTGGATATTTTGAATCCAGAACTGATTGTAAGATTTCTGTGCATCACAATCAACCACAAGAAACCGAAAACTGAGACCTAAAAATTTAACATACCAGTGCGCATGAATTCTGGTGGAGTGTAAGCAAGATTAGTGCTGTAACTTTTTCCATCTCGGCTGTTCTTAATTAGACCAAAGCTAGACAAGCGAGGATCCCCATCCTGACTCAATATAGATAATTTAAAAAATCAAGAATTAGTCCAAACTAATAAACAAACAGATTAAAAAGAAAATTCAAACACAACATTCTTTATGGAGCATGGCTAGTAAACAATAAATATTGGTGTAAATGTTTTAACCATCATTCCAGGAGAATCTAAGTCTTTCAGTTGCAACTAACAAAGAACAAAACCTAATCAAGAGAAGAACAAATACATTCCAAAGTCAATTAGAAATTTTACAAATATGCGAAAATGGCACTTAACTTGATGAAGATCCCTAATTATATAATTCTTTAGTTCAAATCAATAAATATGAAATGCAAGAAAGTAAAGCATCACTTTCAAACAACTTCAAATTTTCATACCTCATCAAATAGGACTCTATAAGCATTTAGGTCATGATAAATTCTCCGATTTTCAGTATTACAGTGGTCAAGCGCTTGGGCAATGTAGAATGCCACCCTCACTCTCATTTGCCATGGTAATGGGTGCTTATCCCCTGCCAATGTTATATATTTCTTAGATTCATAAAGCTAGCAAAGCAACATTTTGACTATCAAAATCCATATTAGTTGTTAAATATCAATTAGCAAGATCATATCATTAAAAAGGTGCAGAATTAACTACAGCATTGAAATCGCAGGCACTGGAAGGGTGGGAAAGCAATCAAAATAAATATTTGTACTTGGATATGCAATGAAAATATTTGAAGTTTAAGCTGAGAACAGAAAACTTTAAGTCAGATGAAGATGAAAAAGTTATTTAACATTGACATAGGAAAATTTAAGAATTCTATGTTCTAATTCTGCACCAAAATAAACAAAAGGTTGTATCAAATACTAACAAATACACAAGAAATAGAAGGTTTGTCAACCATGAAAGATTAATGCAAATAAGCATGGAACTTAAATGTTTAAATTGGAAAAGAAGATTGCGATAACTTGAACTACCACCATAGTAAATAATTATCACGATCTGTCAATAAGAATTTGAACACAAGAATATTATGATGTGACAGATGATTGAAAAAAGTAAACAAGATTTAGCTAGCTATGCTTCCCATCCTTCTCATCCATGCACCTTCTCTCTACAGTATATCAGGACACCAAAAAGCTCCTCGAGGAAATTCCTTGAATCTAGATTCTTGTCACAAAGATCAACAAGGAAACAAACCTAGTTACTTGATCAGACTTTAAGTACAATGAAAATAGAAAACTGAATGCTAACAAACCAGAAGAAAATCAACACTAGAGATTTAAATTTGATCTGGAAAAACATTTGACATAGTTGTTCAGCACCTCATACTACTTGAATAGTCTACAATGGAACTGAATGTTAAATGAGCAACATCATCTGTAATGCCCTTACAAGCATACAAAGATTCAGCAATAGTACGGTGTAATAAGATGAAGCTGAACAAAAAAGAATAAACTTCATTTCCGACAATGGAATGTGCACCATCTTTCTATTCTTAAAAAGAAAAAGAAGAATGAGGATATATCTCATGATACAAACAAATGGAGCTATTCATTTTTAATGGACCAAGCTCAGATTGAAACCAAGCTTGCCAAGATCACAAACACCGGCTCAAAAAATTGTTTGGGACTGGTTAAATGATAAGCAAGATATATTTAATCATGGATCTGAGCTCAAGATAGATATGACAAGAAAATCTCATATTATATAGCACTAGCAAGAAAATATCAACCCAGAAATGTTCTAGGATCCTTTCTAAGAACTCCCTAGGAAGCCAACTATGGTCTCTTCCACTGCATAATCCCCTTAAACCATACAAGTTAACAAGTACCAAATGTAAAATGTAAGGAGTTCGAATTTCTCAAAGGTTCCACCCAAAATCCTCCAGACTCTGTTGTGAAGCATAAATTCGTTACAGCATCCACCAAAATTTCCTTTTTTTTGTACTAATTACATGAGATTGTCAGTACATGTCGACAGAGGACATTCCTCCACCATGATTTGCCAGACATTATCCTTTTTTACTGCTTCTCAGAAGCATCCATGTGCCTATAATGCTGTATAATGCTGTCCTTCCAAAATTGGACAACCAAGCTTGCTGCATAATGCGTAATGAGTAATGCATCTAATACCATTACATAAACTAATACTTCCCTGAAATAGAAAGAGTTAATGAGTAATGCATCTAATACCGTTATATAAACTAATATTTCCCTGAAGTAGAAAGAGCTAAGCTGACATAATCTATATTTAGCAAAAAGATCCCCTACGGCAAGGAAGAAAGGAAGTTTTACTCAAAAAGGCACTTCGACAACAAGTGACATAAAGAAAGGAAAATGCAACTGAAAAATTAATAGTATAGTAGTTTCATACAGTGGAAGAGATGCTTGGACAATGTATCATTAGGCATGAACTCCGCCACGAGAAGTCTCTCGTCACCTTCCGCGCAGCAGCCGATCAAGTTCACCAACCTCGTATGCCGCAACTTGCCCACGCCCGCCGCCTCAGTCTTTAATAGCACAACCAAACATTAAACCCATTGATACCATTCCCAAACAAATGAAGCACCAAACACCAAAATCTAAGGCTAAAGAGCAAGAGATCCAACCACAAACTGTTGAGCGTCGGGCCACGACTGCTTCGAGAACCTCTTCACGGCCACCAGCCGCCCCCCGTCGAGCTTCCCCCGGTAGACGACGTTCGGCGCCTTCTCCCCGCTCTCGGAAACGATCATCTCGGGGCTGAACCCTTTGGTGGCGGCCCTCAGCTCAGCGAGTCCGTATTCCTTGAACGCTGGCACCTGGTCCTGCTCCCCTGCGTCCCCATTCGCTTTCAAGGCCCACCCCGAAAACAAGATCACCAAAAGTATCACTAAGAGAACAAAAGAAAGAAAAGGAGGAGAAAGGGAAGGCGATTGGTACGTAGATCTGGCTTGTCGGCCGGGAGGGACTCGTCGTCGGGGGACTGGACATTGGTGGTCTTGGAGTGGAAGCAGCCCATCTCCGGCGGTGGTCCGAACCCTAGAATCTCATTCGCTGCCCGGGGGCGGCGGAAGGCGGAGAAAGAGAGGAGAAGGAGGAGAAGCGTAGTGGTGATTCGTGTGTCCGAGAGAGAGCGAGTGAGTGAGAGAGAGAGAGAGAGAGAGAGAGAGAGAGAGAGAGAGAGCAGCAGCAGCAGCTGAGGGGGATGCGGTGGGGCCCCGTTTAGGCCCGTTCAAAAGTTAATGAACAGAGAACAGTGAAAGAAGAGAGAGGGGGTGCGGGGAAAGAGTGCGTGTGATAGATGGGAGTGGGGACCATGCGGTGATGCCTCATTTATTTGCTCTGAGGACGAAAAGCAATTACTGACAGAGAAACTGTTTAATTTCCTGACAAAAATTATATATACGCCCTTCTAAAGTCAGTATTTTTCATATTTGTCCCTAATCCATCAACCAAAATATCCTTAGCCGTCGTAGAAAATGTTCATCACTACCATTTGAAAATTTATAATACATAAATAATAAGAGAAAATTGGATAATAATTTTTTTTACTAATATTAAAATATTAATAAAAAAACAAGAATTATTAAAAAAAATTAATGACAGTAATGAAAATTGTAGAGAAGGTATTATTAGTATTTGGATAAATATATATAGAGCGGTATTAAATTTACGCTAAATCTTCATTGTTACATAAATACCCGAGTCAAGTTGCAAAGTTGTCGCTCAAGTGCATATATTTGCATCGGATCTCTAAAACGGGGGTTGGGAATAGTCTAAAGAAAACCACAGGCGGCTGTAAAATAATTGTATGCGGTGTGGGCGACAGGGTGAGAAAGGTCGCATGATGAGGAGGTGATGGGACACGTGAGGAGCGAGGAGAGTACAGAGTAATAAAAGCCGGGGAAGGCTTTTTGGCATTGGCAAGGGCGAGCGAGCTGCAGTGCTTTGTGAAAAGTGCCGTGTCCATTTCAACTTGTGTCAGGTAGTGTCAGCCTTTGTGAAGTCTACCTCCTCTGGCCCCAGCGGGTGTGCTTTTGCTATCAGGCAATTGAACCTGAAATGTCGCTGTATATTATGAATATTTCAAATGATATCCAAATGAATGGGTTGAAGAATATGCAATATGTAAATCATTTGAGTCAAGAATCGGATTTGATCAGCTTAAATCGAATTTTGACAGATCATGACCATAAAACGAGTTCGAATAGTGATACACCTTCAAGGTCCAACAGAATGATCTTACAACGTCAAAGATCCCTAATTACCAATCTTATAAAATTACTGACTACATCAGATTGCTCAACTGATGAAAACGAGATCACACAGTGCATTCAGAAAGGTAATTAAAACATGAAGGAATGAATTGTGTCTACAGAATTTATTTCAAGGAGTGCAAAGTGCAAATGCATACAGCGGTGAGGATGAAATACAGCTTTAACAATTGAAAATGGTCTGCTTGGAGAATGTTTATATTAAACAAAAAATAACATATAAGTTTAATCGATACATGCCAAAATAGGCTGATGAACATTACAAATTAAAGAAGACTGTGCTACAGAACGATACCTGCAATAACAACCAATAAAATACATTTAGATTACATGGCCGCATTTAGATGAAAAGACCACACCACATGAATGACCCAAGTTATCAAACTTACAGATGCTAAATGAGTAAACACGATACTCGGCTAACAACTTGTCTTTAGATAGATAAGGATATTATTTTAAAGCGAGTTATCTAGTACCAGTATGATATTTAACTTATATCAGATTAAAAGTAACCTTTAAAGTACATCCAAGAAATTTGGATGGCCCGAGTTATCAAAATTTGAGATTTGCAAACACTAAGATAATAAATCGTACTTAAACAAGGATTCATCAAAATAATAATGAGAATTTTGAATAAAAAACTAAGCTTATACAAAATTTAGCAGCTTGAGGAATTAGTTTGTGTTTTGAAACTACTCAATTTATTCTAGACAATGACAATCCAATCTTCGGAAATTCTCAGACACAATTTAAATGTGCCTACAGGTGTCGATGAAATGATAGATCTAGAGTATTTAGAGATCAATGTATCAGATATATAGCATTTGATGGTGATCATCAAGTGTTGAAACATAATAATTTAGTTCCATTGAGATATTAATGTTAAAAAGTTATATCAATAATTCCACAATTGTAACACCTGATGCCTGAATAGGACTTTGTTAATTTGTTTTTCAAGGCATTTAGATATTCTACTGCATATTCAATTAGCATATCATCAACAAAAAATGAACATTATTGCTTCAATATTCCATAATCCTCTTGTATTTCATATAATCTTAAATATCTAAATTAATTTATGTCATATGGACAGAACAGAATAATTGTAAAGCTTATGTTGATCCCTCTAGCAGGTTGTGCCAAGTATATATACATATATATACATATATGTATGTATATGCATATGTATGTATATGTATATGTATATATGTGTATATGTTTGTATATGCATATGTATGTATATATATATATATCTATATATATATGTATATATATATCTATATATATATATATACATATATATGTATATATATATATATATACATATATATATGTATATATATATATATACATATATATATGTATATATATATATACATATATATATGTATATATATATATATACATATATATATGTATATATATATATATATACATATATATATATATATATATATATATATATATAGCTCATGTCAAGGCTATCTCTAGTTAAATTAAAAGCATTCAGCTTTTTTATTACTTCTAGGAAAGTCTTTTAGGCCTTCCGTTTCTTTTCCTCTCATCACTAATTTTAATCAACTCATTTTGTCTGGTCATAATATCTGTAAGACTCTGCTAATGGGCCTCGACCAAGTTGTTAGCCCTTTATCTTATTCTATTTCCTCATAAACACTCCTCCCCCCACCCCACCCAACCCCCTTCTCTTTCTCTGCATTCATGATGGCTCATCGGCCCTACTAAACCAGAACTCCTCCTCTCTTCTTCTCCACTTTACTATCGCTTCCTCCTTAAGCAACCCCCTCCCCCTCTCCCCTCCCCAACCAAAAAACCATTCCGTGATATGTTACTGAATCAATAGGGGTCTGGTACATGAAGTTGAGGTATTTAAATGTTGAAGACCATGAGTAGGAGTGTTGGAAACAACAAAATTAATCTAAAAGTTTGAACATGATGCCAATGAATTTCAAGAAATTGAGCAGTCTTCAAGGTATTTAAATGTTGTCTACACATATAAATGCATCCAGTATTTTGTTAAGGGGTTACCCTATCTAATTAATCAACAACATTATCCAACAACAGCAGCACCCCAGTATTATTTTACCTTTTATTTAATGCAGGTTAACATCATCAAGCCAGCTCTAGTCAACCTGAAAATACATGCAAACAAGTAAAGCCAATAAGTAAAAAGAAAAAAGAACTAGTGTATCACATTAGTTTATAAAAGGTCAGTCACATGTTTTTCTTGTTTATGTGGATTTCAAAATATCCAAGGTAATAGAAGTTTTAATCATCTTAATCACATCCTGGGCAACAAATTGCCTGGAAAAATGTGCAGCATGCATGATGCAAAGGAATGAACCTGCTAACCTGATGTTCATGCAGTGAGCACTATAATATGAGTAAATTATTTTCTAGTTTAGGTGTCAAGGAACTACTTTGTCCATAGATGGATCAGGGCCTTGTCAAGTTAGTCACTTAGGTTCTAGATTGATGAAGTCATTTTCTAATAAGATACTGCTGATGTACACATGCATCTTGATAAAAGCATCATGAAAAATCAGAAGCTTACTTTGGTGTGGAATGGAGCAAAAATGGCCTTTACAGTTTCAAAAACTTCATCGATAGGCTTTAGTGCATCAACCTGTAAAGAATCAATCCAGAGTGCTAGTTATATTATATACCACCTCAGTATTGCTTAGAAACACCCCAAGGAGAACTGAGAACACTCACGAGAAAAGCAACAACAAACAATCTTACAAAAAATAAAAAGTATCTACAATGTTATTCTAATAATATCATGGAAGTTGGCACTTCAAATGGCAAATCAAGCAACCATGAACTGTCATAGTAATTTGAGAAATAAAAATAACAAAAGCTTGCTTTGAACAAATCTTCGAAAGGAACAGCTTGCAGATACCTTTCGAACTTTGCCCTTCAGTTCATAGTACTCAACTACAGGTAAACTGGATTCAACAAAAACCCTAAAACGCTTCCTTATAGTCTCAATGTTATCATCAACTCTCCCCTGAATCATACAGAAAGTTAATGATTCACAGGCATATGAGGTGTATAGAAATTTGAGAAAGCAAATGAGAGAGAACCTGGTTGCGACTTAAAAGTCGTCGTTCCATCTCTACCTCTGGACAATCAAAATATAGTATGAATTCTGGCTCAATTTTTGTCTATGAGAATAAAGAAAGTTGTTACTGATTGTACATAGTAAATTAATTAGATTTTATAATTAAACAACAAGTGTACTGCCAACTTACAAGATTCTCAAAAGCAGCACGATTCTCTTCGTTTCGGGGAAATCCATCGATAAGAAATTTGTCATTTCCACCTTCAAGCATAGCCTTCTGTAAAAGCTTAATCGTTACCTCAGCAGGAACGATTTTTCCTTCCTTTATCATGTTTGAGATCATGGTACTGGAGAAAGAATTCAGTAAGAGAAAATTGAGAATTGTTCCAGTTAAATAACGTGTCAACCAAGTTCAGCAAGCATTTCATATTTAACAAAAATATAACATTCACTTGAAGAAGCTTCAAAGTCCTGAAAAAAGAACCAGAGAAGTTAAATGATGGGTGATAATTTGAATTTTGGACTAGCAAGTAACAACAAATCCATGATTTACAAGGGTTTGGCTGTGCCGACTAAGGATGAGCATTGGCGAGATGACAGACCTTTGGTTTCATATGCTGGCGAGGAATCAAAACTTGATGTACCAGTTAGTACAGACTGGTATTTCCTTGTCTGACCAACCACCATTATTGAAGCATATAGCTAGGTAATAGTATAAGACCGTTGGTGGTATATGTCAAGAAACCTCCTGGTGTTCCACTATTGTACCAGTCCAGTAAGTCATTGAAACTAATATCAAATTAAAATTAAAATCCTTCTATGATACTACTCCAGTTTTTTAATTCATGTCATAAAACCACCACTGCCTTCATCTCAACCTGCCTTTTTTCGAAAATCTTCTCTCAGTCAGTTTCTTCTTTGTTGCCTCCCTCCTCCCTCTCTAGCTTCCTCATAATATATATCTTGCCAACTAATTCTATATCCCAGAAACATAGTGGTCTCTCCTCCATAATTAATTTACACAGTGCAGCCAATGTCATGTTTTCTTCATGTGTCACGTCTCCTTTTTTTCTTCTTTTCCCTTCCCTAATCCTTCAGATTCTGATGGTGGCAAACTCACTTTAGAAGTGTACAGATAATTATTGAAAATAAGTCACTTGTTGAACACACATATTAATTGTATCCACCTTGGGCAACTGTAGGTTTGAATAATTTCCGGAAACCTCCTAATCAATTGGCGTCCTAAGATTATAGTCTACTACTATGGCAGAATGGTTTAAACTCAGTTTGTCAATTAATGGCCTATGCATAAAATCATATCTGCCTTTTCCAGTGTACTTCCACAAATCCCGAGTATAGAATGACACTAAGAAGCTACAGACTTGCATAGTACACATAGATAAATAAAAAAACAAATAGAATAAGCATTTTTCAATACCCATTTTCGGAACCAGATTTAATTTCTGCACGTAGAAGATCACCAGCACTGAGATGGGTGAAACCAAAGTTTTCAACAATTTTTGCACACTGTGTGCCTTTTCCACTTCCAGGCCCTCCTGTAGTACAGCAGATTAAAAATGAAAGAGAGAACAAAGAGAGACTTTAATCTACAAACAAAGGCAAAGACAGGAAAGAAAACAGAGAACAAAAGGATTTGTCCATTTACATACTGCACTCTTGTAAATCAAATTAAGATCCAATTGAAAAAATTTGATTGCATGAAGCTTCCTGGTAAAATCTCATATGAAATCTTTCACAAAAGATGGATGACAATTTTCAGAGAAAGAAAGACAAAGAAAATTTTGATGAAAGCATCAATACATGGCAGAATTATGGGCGTTTATACAAAAAAGGTCTAAGCAAAGATTTATGTTGGAAATTTTCTGGTATATCAAATTGATTAAACAATTGATATCATGCTGTTTTCGGGCAAGAAAAACTTACCTAATACAAAAACAACTATGATCTTCTTGTCACCTGAAAAGCTCCCATTAACATCCTGCAATCAAACAATTAACTATATCCTTGGTACTGACTTAAAGAAAGTAGCAAAACAAATATCTGATTCATCTATATGGAAAGTGCAAACAGAAAGCCAAATCCAGAAGGTCCATATAATGTCAGGCAAGAAACTCAATTAAGTGGCTCTAGTGGATTATACAAGTGAAGCTTCAAAGATGAGCAAGCTAATCTCTTTTTAATTAAGAAAATCTCATAAAGTTACTTAGTAAGACCAGAAAGTGAGATACCTTGCTTGAATCTACCATCGTGCCCCTCAATGCAAGTTAGGTTCCAAATGGTTTTATCTGCCAAAACGGTAGTTTCCTTTAGCATACAAAAAGTGCATTTCAACCAAAATGTTTGAACACACAGAAAAATATCCATAGAAAGCAAGGAATGCAACCAGATCTTTAGAAACAGGATCCATCACAAAACATCACATTTGAACTTCCAGGTCCACCAAACACTACTGATGTCACATGATGAAATCAATACAAAGATACAGTAAAATAATCATAACAAAATCATTAGCTTCCAATGCATGCACAGCTTATTTATCTTGGTAGTTTATGTCACATCAAGGGGAATTCAAATCTGTTATGGGTCTAAACAATTCACATCTGTTACTCCGCATACTTGTACAAGGAAAAGGATTCCTGTTGCTGTAAATCTACAAGGTTTGCTTTTATCGAAGTTGATTCAAAAGATCTACAAAGACGAGGAAGCATAATCATTAATCCAACAACACCACCTCGAACCTCAATGACAAGATTACGAACTAGACCCCTAGATTTCCACTATTAATCCAATTTACACCTTTTACACCTAAATATATCACAGAGCAAACTGTGAAAGATCTAAGCTTCATTGGTTCAGAATTCAGCAGATCCACATACGAAAGGAAACAAGAAACCACACCACAGCCTCAGATCTGGGAACCAATCCAATCAGGACAATCAGAAGCATCTGATCTGACATCCCGCAGCGGGATCGAAGCATTACAAAGAGGACGACGAGTGAATCGCATCAGATCGGAGGAAGGGAGGTGGATGAGAAAGAGATCCGGTACCTGAGAGCGAGAGCTTCGACTCGAGTCCCTCTATTTTCCTCCTCTCCTCTTCGCCGACGGTTGTGGAGAATCAAACGGAGATCTCGGGTTCATATATAGCGCCTGAGGTGGTGGGGGGTGGGGTGTGGAGGGGTGGGTATGTGGGGGCCGGCGGCCGAAACAATCGTGAGATCAAACAAGTTGGAACGGAATTCCATGATTATATTGGCCGATCTGCATCGGACGGCCACGGTTACGTGATGAGGACACTTGGGAGGGAGTTGACCTTTCTTGTCCAAGAGTGACGACGATTGTAGTTATTTAGAATACGAATAAGGACGCTCCGATCTCCATCGGACGGCCAAAGCTACGTGATCAGAGAGGGAAGTCGATTCATTCTTTTCCAAAAATATCAGCTCGGTCAATGGTAGCCCCCGCGGTGGGGGCCAACGCGGTGCTTATGTGCCGCCCGAGCGATCATACAATGTATCGGAACTTCGCCATTAGTCACAGGCGATGGCCCCACGTGTGGAGATCAACGGAAGGAGATCCTCCTACGCTCCGTCGGTTGGATCCTCACCCCATATCGTCGGCCCATAAGTAAGTGATTAGATTTAATTTATCAATAGGAAAAATAATCAGTATATAAATTATAATTATACACAACAAAGTATTTTTTTTTAAAATATAATTAAATAATAAAATTATATAATAGTAATGATGAAAAATGACTATTAAAATTTTAACTGTAAGTAATTTGATTTTTAAATGAAAATTAATAGTAATGATGAACAATTACTTTATCAAAATTTGTAATGACGATTTTAAACTTGGTAATAAATACATAAAGAATTCTTTTCTTTTCTTTTCTTTACTTTACGATTATTTTTTGAATTTATTATCTGACCTAATCACAATATATCGAGTTTCGATCCTAATCACATAAATCTTAGCAGACTATTTTTATTTTTTGCTTCGTAATCGATGGAGAAGATCAATCTTATTCAATTTCTTCCTTGAATAAAGTAAAGCGAGAGGCCATCAACTTTGTGAAGACCCCAAAGCTGTGATCTTAGAGTTCAATGGCGAGAGACTTGCAAAGGAAGGAGGGCAGACATGGCTTAACATCGAAGCAATAGAAACCTTCCACTACTATTTTTCTAAGTAACAACAGATGATTCACCGCCTTCCATTTTTATTTAGACCCATGAAATATTCTCTCTCACACGCCAATTTACTATGGAATTTTTTTTCTTATTAATGGTGTTAGATCAGTATTAGAAAAGTATACATGGGGTATTATTTTATAATGTAATATAAGATTATTAACCGGTGGTTCGGATTTGATGTCATCGTCAAAGTGACATACTAAATTTAATGGGTTAATTGACGTATCAATTTCGTTTAGTCTAAATTACTTATCAAAATATTTAAATTTAAATTAATAATAATATATTCATTTGATTTTTATAATTTAATTTTAATCTTATATGTGAGATTAATCAAGATATTTCAGATTAAGTATCATAATGCTCATATTAGATAGAAAATTATGTGATATTTATAGTTGTAGCCGATTTAAGTTGCTAAGATGAACTTAGTCGATTTTTAATATAAAAATATCAGAATATAAAATATAAATACATAAAATTATTATAAAATATAATATTATAATTTTTTTGATATTTATAGAAGATGTGGGTTAAATTATTAATCACCCTTTGCCTTCACCACTTAGTGCTTGCAAAAAAAAAAAAAAAGTTTATATTTATGAAAAATGGTGCATTACCAATAAGAGATAAGATGAGAAAAATCTATTTATAGATTTTTTGTCCGAGAGTAAATAGAAAAGATATAACAAAATTAGTTTAACGAGTGATATTGTTTTTAACAGAGTCTAATGACAAAAAAATCCATACAACCAATCTAAAAAAAATAGTAAATTACCGTTTCTTATTTTTAATATAATCCTAAAATCATTATATATATATTATCTAAAATCTCAAATATCACATGATCCAGAAATTATATATTATATATAATAGAATTACATAACTCAGACATCATTGTATACCAATATCGAGAATTCTTAAATTATATTAACTTAGATATCATTTCATCATGTTCCTAATCCTATCTATAAATAATCATATAAGAGTTTGTGAGAATTTTTAATTAAAATATTATTTTTTTATCTGAATTATTAGTATTATTAATTTAGAAGAAAATACTCTTAGTCTTTGAAAAAAAATTAATTATCATAATTTTTAAAATAATATTAGTTATTTTAGAATAATTTAAATATGATTATAAGATAATTACTACTATTATTTAAAAAATGAAAATTAATTATCAAAATTAAAGATTTTTTTAATAGCATGATTAAGTCATTTAGATAAAACTATAAGTGTATTTTCGTTCAAGTCAAAAAAAAAAGGGTAAAAATGAATTTGGGAGCGTCATAATCAGTAATAATCATAATCAGTAATTCCTCTAAAGAGATAAATAAAGAAAATCTATAAAGAAAAGGGCAAAAAAGTAAAAGTAAAGTGGGACTCAAAAGGCCGTTCAAAAGTCCATATTTATTAATGCCACCATCATGTCACGAAAATTACTCCTTTGCTCTGCTTCCTTCCCTTTCTTCCTCTTCCTCTTCCGCTCTCCCTACGGTCTCTCCTCCTCTTCTCTCTTTCTCTCTCTCGCGATGCAATGATACGCGCCGGCGGTGGCTCCTACCGCAATCGCCTTCCTTCCCCGCCGCCGCCCCCTCCTCCGCCCCCGCCTTTGCCGCAGAACCCCTCCTCGTCGTCCACCCTCTCGCCTCTGGCTCGCCCTTTCACCATCGACCACATCTTCCACTCCTCCCCGCCGCCGCCCTCGTACCACCGTCTTCCCGCCGTCGATCGACCCTCCGCCGCCCTATTGCCCTCCCACACCGCCATCTCCTCCGTTGGCTCTCTCCGTACCCAACCGAGCACTGGACCCGGGGCTGACCCATTCGCCCACTACTATTCTAACTCGCAGCCGCCGGCGATTGTTGATTCGTTCAGGCCCTCTTCGGCCTTCTCTGGAGTTGGGACGGACCCGTGGAACAGGCCGTTTGACGAGGAGATGGGGCATGGGATGCGTACTGATGCGGTCTGGTCGTGGACGGAACCGTCGTTAGGCTACAAGGTGCCACCTTTTCAAGAAGGTAATCTATTTCTTTCCCTCTGGCTGGGATCTTTTGTAAAGCTCTTTTCTCAGAATAAATGATGATTTAGCTTTTGTCGGAATTTGTTTTCGTTGAACGTGGAATATTAGAGCTATTTATTGCATATTTTGGTTCTTTGATTGTAACTTCAAGTTAGTATCCGTCGCTGGATGAAGTTGATCTTATGATATCTCTGTCTTGGGATATTCATTAAAGTTGAAATATTGGATACTCCTGTGGGCCAAAAAAGTCTGGGAAGGAAGGGAAGAGTTTGATAAGGTCTATGGAAGATGTAACTCCTCCTTTGCTACATGCTTTTGTTTTGGATTCTTCAGTTAACGGACGAGAAAGATTTGTGATTGATCGAGGAGGTAGGAGATTGCTGGCTAGAATGACAATAAAGATAAATAATAAGGTTAAATGCATAATAATTTGTTTCTTATGTTATCTACAGTTAATTAGAAAAGTCATTGTTTTGTTGATCATAGAAAAGCATCAAATAATTCTCTTAAACAAATATTGACATGTCAGGTTTTGCATGCTGGTCCATATACCCTCATCGAGGGTGTTTCACGTTCATTAAAGATGTTTGGAAACAGGAGTTTTAAGTGTGCTGTGATCTTTTACTTTTCTTACAATTTGGCTCAACTATAGAATCACTAATACTGAACATTATAGGATTCTGCAGTATTGTAAACATTAAGATGTATTTTCCGTACATGAGGTCTTCCTTCTTTAACTGGAAAATACATTACTTGAGAAGAGGGAGAGTAATAAATTTAACCAGGAGGGCAAGACAACCTCCTGGTTTATTTACAAGATTGTACAAAAGAGTGCAAAAGATTATGCAAAAGAGAGACATAAATGAAATTGTTGTATATCATCTCCAAACTGTATAAACATTGCCTAATGAGATTTATTTGAACGTGTCTAATGCTATATACCACTAGGATGAATGGAAAACAGCTCTTTCCTCAAAAATCAGCACTGGAAACTTTTTATTCCCTACAAAAACTTCCCTTCTGTTGACATGCACCAGAGATAACCATAGCCCTAATTAGATATCATGAATCGATTGCAATTAATGATGTGAGGAGAGGTAGAGGAAACTAATTATTTTGTAAGAAATGATAACATTGACAGCTCTTAGTTTGACTGGT
The DNA here is from genome assembly GCA_004837865.1 of Musa balbisiana. Classification (NCBI taxonomy): domain Eukaryota; kingdom Viridiplantae; phylum Streptophyta; class Magnoliopsida; order Zingiberales; family Musaceae; genus Musa; species Musa balbisiana. Next base: position 9,426,782 of record CM017191.1, on the reverse strand, counting down.
GATATTTCCAAAAAAGAGGTCAACAGTAAGAAAAGATCCATATGGCCAATTGCAAATAGTTGGGTTTACAACTTGTTCTTTTTCTTTATAGTTCTTTTTTTTGTTATAGATGCATCAAATCATCATGAATATATCATAATGCCACAGAATTTTTGTATCCTTAATTATATCCTCTAGGTGATTAGGAAAAATCCTCCAAAAATTCAAGGTATTCCTATTCTTTGGCTACTAAACTAAATCTTATTTCCTTACATTTGAGCAATTCAGAAAATGATAATTGTCTTAGTTGCTGATTGAAACACATCCCACTTAGCAAAAGGATATGACCTAATTTAGTAAATGCAACTCAAAGAAAAATAAATTGTAATTTCGTTTGCCAAAACAATTAATTCTCTTTTCTAAGTCAAAACCTTATTTATTGCATAAGCAGGGGCATAACAACACCTCCATGTTAAACCAAGATGAATAACTCACTAAGCAGTTTAACATGTACATTTTATAATCTCTTTTATTTTGTCTGCTTGTCTTGTAGATGAAAATGCAGAACATGAACAATCTTATCCTTCTTTTTTGTTCCATTTGCTTCTCCAATAGCTTGATATTTTCTACTCACACATTAGATCACCTTCTGTCTCTTCAAATTGGACTGCAAATGCTGTTCTTGTTTTTTTTTTCCAGTAAATTATGTGATTTAAAGATGTGTGTTTGTTTTTATAGTGTATATGATGATAATCTCATGGTGCTTTCTGAAGTTGAAGGATGATACAGAACACTTATGCATTATTTGCTTGGATTGCTGTTTTGCAGAACATGCAGGCAATGGCTATAGCTATTATGACAGTGATTCTTATGGTGTTTGGCATGGAATACTTCCTAATTCAGTGACAGAAAAAGTACACTTCAGATCTCAAAGTCCCGAATGGTTACACAATATGCAACCGGAGAATTATGAGCAAAACATTAGAACCCCGATCTCAGCACCAACTACTTTACTTAAAGGAATACATTGCTCTGGGACAACAGGTTCAACTCCCGGGATGGGTTCACATGACACTTTTGTTTCAAACTCCACTTATGATAGATACATGAAACAACTTGATTCATGTTCAGTGATACCATGTTCAGTTTCAAGCCAAATATTTTCACCATCCGACTTAAGAGCTGTTTCAAATGTCAATTCTACATATAAGACGGTCCTTCAAGAAGTACCATGTAAAACCAATGATTCATCAACTATACCTTCTAAGCTAAAGGAGCCTAACCTCAACCAAAACTTAGGGAGCAAAAGGAGTCATGATGAGCAGAGAGGAGAAGATTACAGCCTAAGCAAAAGCACACCCTCAGCTGCAGATCTTGGGGAAGATTTTCCTTCCAGTACTAATAATGCTACTGACAGTCACTTGAATCTTTCTGCGGCGAAAAATCCTGGTTTGAGATTAACAAATTTGGTTATTACTGATGCTTTTCCATCCATATGCAGTTCTGTGGAACCAGATAAATCCATGAAAAGTTCTTCAGAAGCAATTGACCAGCATAGCCTTGCCGTTGATTCACCATGTTGGAAAGGAGCTCCATCTTCTCGGCAGGCACCATTTACTGTTGATGAAATGCTTGTTCAAACAGCTATTGAGGAGTCGAAAGATTATGTCAGTCTTTGTCAAGATCGAAGGCAACTTCTTGAGAGTGTTGGGAGGTCCAAGAATCCTGCAGAACAAGATGGGAACTTGATTTTTGATGAAAGGAAGAAAATTTCTACTTCTGAAAAGCCACAATGCTCATCAGTTATTTCATCAATCATACATCAGAGACCTGAAAATGTAAACAAAAAATTGTCCGACTATAGAAAAGATGACAGTGAAAATGAGATCCTGTTTGATGTTGTCTATAGTGAACACAAAAATAAAACAATTGAAGTTGAGAGAGTTTCTAAAGTACAAGTGGGTGATGCTGTCAAATCTTTCGAAACAGAAAGTACTGTGGTCAATAAATTCCCACAAGCAAAGGGCATTGAGGATTACAACAAAGGTCTTGTTTCTCTTTCCGGTTGTTGCTTATTTTGCTTGTTTATTTTTTTCAAATAAAGTTCTTCTGTACAAAGAACTTTGTCTACATATCATATTTGGATTATATGTTTCTTTTTTTATTTTCATCAGGCTCATGTTCATCACCACAGAAAAACACAAAGGAGCTTGTTAAGGCAATGCATGGTTCTTCAATAAAGTTGTTGTGTACCAACTTTAGTGGTGATGATGAACTGGAACCACATGACTATCGGCTTCTCCACTCTGTGATTAACAACATCGCACTTGTTCTCAAGGACAAGAAGGTACTTGTAATTCCATTATGGCCCAATATGGTGCAGTGACATTTTAAGTAGAAACAAATGAGAATTGCATTTGATGCAATTTCTTCATATCTAACCGGGATTAAAAGAATTCTGCAATAGCATGGAAATATATTTAAGCTGCATAGTTTACACGGATTTTGTCAGTAACCTATTTGTATTCTTTGAGAATAGTCATTCTTCCAACAGAAAGATTGTATAACTTTAAATGCTGCTGCTATTATTTGTTCTTGTTTCTTATAGCATTATTGTACATGGGAAAATGATATTTATCTTGGAGAGATGTATTTTTTTCTCTTTATACAGGTTGTATGCTAATTATATGCTTATAAAAGGAACAAAAATGTTGCTCAAAGCTTTGTATGTAGGATAACTGTATGACAGCCAAATGGATTTTTTTTTTTGCCTTTATTATTTGTTTGAAATGTTACTTCATTTAATTTTTTTTTTTCTGATTTACTTGGTTCCACTACATCTATGATGAAATTTGCTTGCATATAACTGCTCCAGACTCCATCATGGCGATAATTGTAGACCTTCATTATTTAGCTAGCATATAATATCAAGTTACTTAACTTGCTTTTATATTAATGCATATTCCTTTGGATTTGAAGAATTATGTTCCATAACTTTTACTTTAATATTTTTTAACTATCTTTATATTTTCTGCCATGCTTCTAGGCCATCAAGTGGATGGTGCTTGCAATGGCTTTGATGGTTGGTCATAATGAAGGGTCACAAGTATTCTGTGTTATCATGCTGTTATTTACATTTGACAAAATTTTGGTCATTTAGTCTGGACTGTTTTCAAGTTTTTACTCTAAAATAACTGTCCATATTGACACTTACATTCCATCTGTTTGCTGTAGGTATCTGTTTTGCCAAGATGTTTTTTCTTTTTATGGTGAACTCATTGCTTTAGATGTCATGTAAGTTGATGACAGGTGGTCTTTTGCAGGGCTTTGTTGGTTGCAATCCTCATTGTTCAGGTTTAGAGGCTACAGGGTCTTTCTGTAGATGTTCAAATACTGATGATGTAGACCAGATCAACATGAAGGGAAAGATGCATTCTGTTGGGCACAACGATGTTAATGATGAACTGCGAAAGGAGGACAACACAAATCTCAGGAAAGTCAATGACATTACTCAGGTAAAATTTGTAAGTATTGGGGGCAGTGTTCTAATGCATATCTGTTTACATATCAGGTTGTTTCTTTTATTTTATCTTTTGTCTTTCTACATTTCACAAATGTGTAGATCTATGAGAATGCTTTATCAAAATCTTTCTCTGAAAGAGAAGAAAACACACAGACACTGTTGTATAAGACTCTCTGGATAGAAGCTGAAGCTGCAGCTTGTAGATTGAAGTATGAACTTCAACTTACTCAAACAGAGACTCAATCTGAAAACTGTAAGTACCGGTCAAAGCTGGCAAAGCTTTTTGTCTTCACTGTATCTTTTCTGATCAATTGCAGTAATCTTTGTCCTTTTCAAAATTAATCATTTTTATTTTTATTTTTTATTTTTAGTGATGCCTTCACGATCAGACACATCATCAAGCGTGCCTTTTGCGCATGATCTTCAGGGGCACAAGGGCAAAGGAGTTCTGGTGGGTACTATTTCTCCCACCAAAGTTAGCGAAGGGATAAGTAAATGTCAAAATCCTCATGAGGCATCAGCAACCTGTGAATCAAACAAGTCAGAGGATATTGAATCATCAGTTATGATTAGATACAAGATTCTGAAGGATCGGAGTGTCAGCTCAAGTTATAGGAGCATGGAGGAACTTGACCCAGAGGACACAGGAACATGCTCAGGCACAAGAGAAGTTGTGTATGGTTCTCCTGATGTTGCAAACGCGTCTAGCATAAAAGACCTGCCAGTAAATCTTGCTGATTTGGGATTCATGGAGAGTGTGATGCAGCCATATGACGAAGATAGACCCACACCTTGGTCTTCGCATTTGACTGCTGTGCAGTCGCTTGGTGCGGCAAGTGACGAAGAACTCAGGTCGGGTTTGAATATTTCAGGATATGTAGATGCGAAACTGATGTTCTCCGGCCCTTTGAATGGATCACTGATTCAGTCATACATGACATACAATCAGGGGAACTGGTCCCTCACCAGTGGATATGAAAATTCCTCATCCGAATGGGAGCATGTGCTGGGGGAGGAGACCACACAGCATTGAAAAAACCTTACTGTTACTTGAAGAACTGGATATATTGTAAAAAAACAATATAACATTTGGGGATTGTGTTTGGGACATGTGAAACTGCATATTGGATAATATGATCAGCTTTATACAGTCAAATCATTCATTTGCTGTAATTGCTGCCATAAAATAGCCTTTTCAATGACCAGTGCATCTAGAATTCGAGTACAATTGGTAACCAAGGCCAAGGATTGGATCTCTCTTATTAGAAGCACAACCAAATGACCTGTTACTAGATTGAATTGTTCCTTGTATTGATTAGTGGCCTGCATTCCAGACTATATGTTAACAACACATGCATGGCATTGACCAAATAAGATAATGATCACAACTTTATTGTATGTGGATGTTTGTAGATAACCTGCTACATTGTTTTTGTGGAACTTGACGACTATCAGATATATGAACTTTTTATTCTTTGTTTACTACATATAAACCAAGTCCAATTATTCTTTGTATGAGAAAATTTAATATTTGTTTTCTTATAATCCTTAAATTCTCACCCCTTTTTTAACGTCATTGCCTCTTCAGTGGCGGTCAGTTCACCTTCATCATTCAGCATTCTTGTCATATCTAATATCTAAAATATTAAATGTGAATTATAGTTTTCGATATGTTATTCTTACATACAAATGATTGATCATAGGCAATTGAGGGGAATTAGCTACGAAAATAATTATATGTTTAAGTTCGATTTAACGGTACAAATAAGAAAATAATTATATATATATATATATATAAGGGTTAAAAGAGAAAAAAAAAGTGAAGACTTAATTAACATTACTGAAATTAAAAAAGTAGATAAGAGTCAATAAACATAATCAAATATTCAAGATTGACTGGGAAGATTTTACTCAGATTAGTTTTGCCTTCCAGAGTTGACTAAAGAACAGATGACTTGGTTATGCTATATGCTTCTAAGCATGTGTAATGAAGGGTGATTATCCGAGAAAAATATCATTTTTTAATGATATTATCCTTTTTAAAATTCTCAAACCATACTCTCTATTTCAAAAATCTCAAAAATATCCCCCAAGAAGTGTTCATAGTGTTTTCCCATCCAAATCCCCTTTTTTTTTTTTTGTCAACTGTTTACAGTATTTTGTGTTGTTGCTTTTTATTCATATGCAGTAACACTATGTAGTGTTTTAAAAATACCGTACAGTATTTTTTTTTTAAAAAAATACTATATTATAGTATGTTGTGAATAAAAATCAACCCACAAAACAGTATAAAATGGAATTTTTTTTTTAATTTGAGCGAAAAAAATGATAGTTTTTCTAAGGTGCATTTTTGAAATATTAAAAATAGAGGGTGATGATTTAATAATTTTAAAAAGAAATATCATCCAGAAAAAAAATGATAAAAAAGATAATTTTTTCTGCACAACCTTTAATAGTTGGTGGGAGAATTGAAAGTTAGATAATTCAAATTTTAATGATTTACAAATGATAAGAGAAATCTCTTGATGGGGATATTTAACATCAGAGCTAACAAGAAGCAGATGTGAATCTATCTTAAATATAAAAAAACATATAATTCATCCACAATCTCAAACCTATGATTCAAGACATCAAAATTGAGGATACTAAAAAAAAATTAAATTCTCAATTCACATATTCAACATATCACTATATAACTTCTTAAAACTCAAGATTAACTAACTTCAAAAACATTAACAATCACCTACAAACCTACAAGAGCAAGAGTTATCATAATAAAAAAATCAACAATTTAATACAAGTTTAATATTAACATAAAACTTCAAACTTAAGATTCTAAACTTGTGAGAGGTATTTTTAACTTTTTACGATACAAGTTTATATTAACTTAAAACTTTAAACTTAAGATTCTAAACTTAGAGATTTTTTAACTTTTTACTATACTCAGATTTGTTTGAAATAACATTAGAAGCAAAGTGTACTTTAACAATAACATCATGTCAAATTATCAAAGACTTCACAAAATCTTCTAACATCTATAGTCTTAGCCCAAACCTAACATTAGGGTGAGTGATAAATTAACCAGAAAATTTTATATAGTAATTCAGTGAGTTAAGATATTCATGATGAAGAGATGATCATGTGACCTAAGAATCAAGATACTGGAGTCATATATATAATTTTATTAGAAGCATACTTAACAAGAAAGCAAAAAACAATATATAAACTATTCAATATCAAAATGCAAGTAATTAGCTCAAGAGTAGAGTCATATGTTATATTTTCTTTCATTTGCTTATAACAATAGAGTAAAAAGTATTACAAGAGTATATAAAAAGCAAATATAAACTATAAGTTTAAGAGTCACATTTGACATTTTATTTATATCCAAAGGGTATATCACCAAGCGTAAGTTTCTTTTAATAAATGTAGTTCTTTCTAGATTGAAACATCCCTTTTTTCTTTCTCATAATATTGATGGATGACTAGACTGAAAAAAAAAGAAAAAATATTCAAATCGTATAAGAGGTAAATACTTTTTTTTTCCTCTGAAGTTTATCATAATTATTCGTAATAAGATATTGGCTATAGTTGAAGAGGTCTTATCAATAAAATTTATATTTATCTGAGATTTAAGCATAATTAATAATTTATATTCTCATTCTATTATTATTTTCTCCCGAGGATGGGCTAATGATCTCTAATACCAAAGGAATTGTACATTACAAAATAAACACATAAAAGAGACTAATTTAAAGTACAAAATAAACACATAAAAGACTAATTTTAAGTACAAAATAACATATAAGATAGTAATTTCAAGTTCAAAATAACATATAAGATAATAATTTTAAACAGAAAGTATTCATTTTGTTCAAATTATACATTTTTGTTTGGATTGAAAATATTATGGAGGATTTCATTCCATTTCCTAAGAAACATAAGGGTAAAATTGAATAACATAATCTATTTGTTTCTAAATGACCATAAATATTAGTCTTGCATGTTTGAGCTCCATCCATGATGAATTCATTGGAGCATGCAAGAGCATCACAAGCTCTATGACTTTTTTTTTTATTTCTGACAAAGGTTTATATTATCTCATAAATATTGAAATATAAAAGTATATTGTGAGCTACACACACACACACACACACACACACACACACACACACACACACACACACATATATATATATATATATATATATATATATATATATATATATATATATATGATATGATAAAAACTAATAATAAGATATACAAGAGTTTAAAACAAGCACATGAGCTTATTTGAAAGAGAAATTTTTAGTTGAAATCAAGTTCATAAAGGTAGAAGCAAGAATTGATAAATTTAAAAATAAATATTCTGGCAAAATATATGAGGTATATTACGCTAGATATTTGGATAATAAATTATATTCTAATTTACTCAAGTAAGATAGTATTTTGAAAGATATATAATTATACTTTCAGATAAAGTAAGCTTTGTATAAATTGGAGTTGTCTACATATAGTTACAAGCAATTTAATATAGAGAGATTAGAATAAATATTTCGGTAGATATTTGCATTCTAAATCGTTCAAATAAAGTACAAAAAGAAAAAGATAAGAGTCTAATTTAAAAAAAATTAAGTTTTACCTAAATTAAAATTCTACATAAAATATTATAGTTAAAATAAAAGTCTCATAAATTTCACATTAGCAAATTTACAACTCAAATTGAGGTTGAAGCAATTTAAAAGGGGTAAAACTCTATAAATTACCCATAAACAAGATGAAATCACTATACAATTGGCTAGAATACTTGTCTTAGAAAGATTTAATCCCAAGGATGATGAATTTGTCCAAATCCTCAACTTTTCTTCAATTCCTTGTATGGGTTGTTGTAAGATTCTTTTTTAATAATTTTTTTTCACTTTTGTTTTTCTAATTACTTAGGATTAGCTAACACAAAAATAATAATGTGCCAAACATACATAAAAAAAAGTATAGGTATCAAAAATATAACAAATATGATACATTCCTTATGTTAGTGACACATGTCTTCTATCTTTTTTTTTCTTTTTCTTTTTATTAACTTAATATGAATATTTCATAAGTCATTCATTCCTAACACTAAGCTTCTAAATATAAAATTATTTAATATAAGAAATTATTAAATAAATTATCATATTTAAATAATCAAATAAAATCATTGATATAATAAACAATTAAAAAAATCATTGATACAAGAAACTCTCATTCTTTCATTTCCATGGAAAGATCAAAGGAACCTAAATCTTATTATCTTAAACCTAACTGTTTTTGATGGAAATATGTTGGGGTGGCCATTAGGAGGATATATATATATATATATATATATATATATATTACTGAAGACAACTATGAATTAAGATGCATCCATTGACACAAGCAATTCAACTTTTTTATCTTCCATATATGTTTGAAATACACAATCAAGCCTTCATCTCTCATTCTAACTCATAGTAATGCTTTGAATCATTTCTTATGCTCCAAAAAGAAACAGAAAACAAAAAAAGAATGACAGAATCTTAAAACCTAATCATAAATCGAGAATGAGAGAGAAGGATATATGATTCTTTTTCGCTAAAGAACGAAGATTCGAGTCCAGAATCTTATTGTCAAACTCTTAGCACCTTCGGTTATACTTCCTTTTATCTCCTTCCATCTTCATCGAATGAAGGGTGCGCGGAGGTCCATGTCTGGCTGCGGCCTATCTCCTGCGCAGACTATGTTGGATTCAGCAGTTCCATTCCTCCATTGCAGAGTGTTTCGGCAGCAGAAGCACCTACAGATCACGCCGAGTGTCTCCACGTTCCTCCCTCTCGGAACACTCTAGGTCGACTCCGAACAACCTGACTCGCTTTGTCTTCGCCGTGCCACGGATCACCGCCGCTGAATCCAGAAGTAATGACGCCCCCGCCCCTCCGCCGCCCGGTTGCACCCTGACTTGCGGCGGCGAATGCGGTCTGCCTCCTCCGTATTGACCACGGTTCGAAGCCATATTGTACACGGGAGGCACGGCGAACGGGAAAAGCCCACCGCACTGTGGTGCCGACGACCGGGCAGCAGAGAAGATCTGTGGGAGGGGAAGCGGCGGGCGGCATTGGGTCTGTTCCCGCCGGCGCCATCCGATGAAGAGGCGGCCATGCCCGGCCGACGCTCCTGTACTAGCACGACCGAAGGAGACCGTGTCTCCGGATTCGAGCTGCTTGTGCTTCACGAACCCGCTCCACCCCTTGGTCATGACGTAGCTTTGGCTGCTGCCCCAGTACAAGTAGCGGAACTGCCACTGCTTTCCGGTACGATCCTCGAAGCACAGCAGGATGCCCTTGTCCGCGGCCAAGGGATCGAGGGGGAAGTACCTCTCGGCGTACTGCTTGGGGATCACAAGGCGGTTCAGCTTGCCGACATCGCTCGGCGTCACCACCTTGTCGAACATATGCTCTGGCTCCACAGGGGCGGCAGAGTCGGAAGCCACCGACGAGGTGGAAGAAGAGGAGGGGGCAGTGAACGGCATCTGTACTGTAAACACCTCCATATAGATGCAGCTCAGTTGGAAATCTTTTCTTTCTTCAGAGGATATAGGGCTTCACTTGTATCAATCAGAAGAAGATGAAGAAGGAGAGATAGAGATAATCATATCTGTGTTGCCTTACATAAGGATGAGTCTTGCACCTACAAACATGGATAGATAGATAGATAGATGATTGAGAGGGAGGGAGGATATGTGTGCTATTGTTTGTTTCTTTGCCCTGCTAAGCTGATCCTGCATGTCCTACAGAGATCACTGGAGAAGGTAGGGATATATTTAGCTTCTGGCTAATAAACACGCAGGAAATGGAAAGAGGAAGGAGAGTGGAGAGGGTAGGGAAAGAGTAGGAGAGGTATGACATTGAAGCTTTAGTAAGATAAGAGTATTGTGTTAGGTCTCATGTAACCTTTGTCTTCTTCATCCTATGGGTGTTTGTATATAGGCTGATGACACGGATAACCCTGCAGAAGCCAGTTGGAGGAAGAGAAACCACACTGCTTTGAGGTTGGATCAGAAGTATTGTGTTAGGTGCACTTTTCTACTCCATTTATTACTGTAGAAAATATCAAACAGTTAAGAGAGATGCATCATTGTTTGTTTACATGTCACTTGTTTGGATCACAATGCGGTGCACGCAAGGCAAATACTCAATCACTGTTCATCCCATTCAAATTTGATACGATTGTTAGGATGGATGGAAAAGATAAAAACATTGGTACGAAGTCAATGGCAATCTTCTTGCTAAGCTTTGGCTTCAAGGGTGCCTTTGACTTTTGAGAACAAGAAGTCTACCAGAACTCATGATCCTGGAAGAATTGACAACAGTAATGTCATGATGTAACAGAGATGTGATATAGAGATTCCAAACCCTATATTTACTGTCATCAGAATGATCATACTGCAAGTGAAATGGGAACGAAAGATGAGGAATTGGTCAACCCTAATTGTCTTACTGACCTGTCTAACTGAAGCAAAATGCAAACTATCAATTCACCTGTAAAGGTTTTAATTGGAATACTAATAATCCCAAAACTTCGAAGTATTCAATATGTTTGTATATTGCAACACCCATCATATATATATATATATATATATATATATATATATATATATATATATATATATATATATATATATATATATATATATATATATATATATATATATATATATATATATATATATATATATATATATATATATATATATATATATATATATATATATATATATACAGAGAGAGAGAGAGAGAGAGAGAGAGAGAGAGAGTAGGAAGCTGTATCCATCACACTAAACCGTGGTCCTAATTGCAAGTAGAACTTTGTATATGCTTGCTATTGAAGAGGCTGAAGACGCATGCACGTTATGCCTCATGCATGCATTTGCATTAACTATCAATGTCATAATTGTTCATAGAGCAGCACAAGAAGGTAACCAATCTTCACAGCTGGGATTATGTGTACAATGGAAGTCATCTTCGCTTCTTATGTGTACAGTGAATGAATCTGCACCCCCTCTACCAACAATTTATTGAGTAGGTCGAAGAGTAGGCCTCACAATTAAATAACAAGTAGAGTTGTTTAAGAACCCTAAAACTAAGTTTGCATAACGAACCAGAGATGAAGAACACAACCATTAATGGTGTTGCAACCAAGTGGGTGGAGAAAGGTATGTATTGTAATGAGATAGATGAGGTCACCAGCATGAAGGAGACTGACGTTGGATTAGGGTTTCTATCAGAGACTGGGATTGTTTCATTAGTTTAAGACAAGTATTTTAAGTGGTCTTTGACTTTGAGGTGAGGCAAGTGAGCACCACCTTCATAATCCAACTCCTCCACAACTTCTTGGTTGAACTATTCATCTCCTCTTGCACTTTGCTCTCATGAATCATTGTTGTTGTTTAGATAATGTTGGATTGGATCAACACAGCCTAATGACCCATTCCTGCTGTTTAGGAGACAGAATTCAGCGTTAAACCATTACACAAGCTTTATGTTCTATGAACGCCAGTAATATGAAATATGAGTTATATGATCTGGCATTGATAGTTCTATGGATCATTAGACAAGCTTTATGTTCGATCCCCAACTTGTATGAACCATTACATGGTCAATGCAGTGGTCTTTTTGTTCAAATTCTCTGCACAAGTAGTTTCTTTTCTTCTTCTTTCCAAGGGAAGCAGTGTTCAAAGAAGTGCTGCTGCAACTGATGGCAAATCTAAGAACAATGATGAGAGAAATGTAGAGAGATTTCGCTTCTCATTCAGTATCTTGGCATATATCATACTACTGATTTCCAAAGACTCCTTATACTTGAAAACATAGACTAGTATCGAAAACATGATCACCTTATAAAACCTCTATGTTGCTTGAAAGTGTAGTGGAATTCCTAAAGAAGCTAATATTCTGACCTCTGATGCATTCAGAGAGGCAAGCAAACCTCTGACTTTGTACCATAAACAAATTAATTTCATGAATTATGGTAGCAAAGAAAATGTTCTCATTGTTTATTGCAGTTGGTACTCATGCTTGGATCTTGACAATTAAATCTATATTTGCCCCTCTTTCCTAGATGTTACTTGGACCACCATATTTGTTCCTTGACTGGCCTTTCTTGTGTGTCTTAAAGCCATGGAGGAGACTTGGGGACTTTTGTTGACTGTGACAATATATAAGTATATCCTGTACATGTTGTCAAAAAGCATCATGCAGAATTCATGTCACCTAATCACTGTTTGTTCAGGAACATGCATTAGATAACAAGGTAGAGAGATGGACCACAGGAAAAACCAGTTTGGTGAGCACATGTAGTTCCTGCCTGTGAGCATTACTGCAACCCGGAAAACATGTATGAGTTTTGAACTGTGAAAGCATCTCTGTTCCCTTGCTGCACCCTAGTAAGGTTGCATGAATGCGATGCTTTCTGGGTGCAGGTTTTGGGCACTGAAATGGATGAACAAACTACCCACTCTGTGTGACGTTGCCTTCTCACGCATCTTCAATAGCAGTCCTAGTTTTGTCTAGTATTAGAGCGGAACAAACAAATGAACAAATACTTGAAACATCCGAACCCTAATAGGACCACGAAAGCGATGATGAGTTCATAGAGACTTGATTAACTAAAATAATGCATAAATCAAAATTAAAATGAAGATGAACTCAAAGAAAGTGCTATGACATCATAGTAGAGATCTTTTGATCACAAAGGGAAGAAAATAGATATGAGACAATAAATACTAGAGCCGTCGGTATTAAAGTACTATATGATACTACGAATAGTGTGATTGGGTATTGAGAGGGGAAATGAAATGATAAACTCTAAATATTAAGAAAAGATAGAAGGGCGATTGCTAGAGAGCTTCACAAGGATTGTGTCGACAAGGATTGTATTGAAGGGCTACTCATAAGATAGTCGAAAATGTGATACTTCAGATTGATGCAATGATGATTGACCAAGAAAGAGACTTCAGACTTTTGCTATGCTATGATACCATTTTCCACTCAGAGAAGTGGATAGTAAAAAATATAAAAAAAGTTAATACAATCCTAGAGAGATGACCTGATCTATCAGAAACCTACTCTTCTAAGATAGTACTTCTAGAAAAAACACTTTCAGATGACATAAAATTTTAATCTTTTAGGACAACACTTCTAGCATTTTAGAAATTCAATGACAAAGAGGATGTGAATTTCAATAACCAACCCAGTACAAGTTGTACAACACTTTGAGTACTCCACAAGTACAAGTAAAAAATAATGATTTAGAGAATGAACGGAAGGAACTAGAACAATCCCATTCTCTTAGTGGAGCATTGGTAACTATATAGACCCTTAAAGAGTAAAGATAATGCATAGCTTATTCTCAAGAATGGTAATTGATTTTACCAAAGATAGCTTATCTACTTCATTTTCTAAAAGCATGATATTAAAAAGAGAAGATGATACAAACAAGAAGAGAGTAAGCAATGAGCAATCTTGGAACTTCAAATTGTATGAGGAAGTCATTTTCCTCGTAGACATAGGACATGTATGGGACTGATACGTAATAAGGAAGTCATTTTCCTTCGTCAAAAAGATTCTATGCAAGAGAGCAAGTAATGAGCAATCTTGAAACTTCAAATCCTATGAGAGGAAGTCATTTCCCTCGTAGACATACGACATTTATGGGACCGATACGTAATGAGGAAGTCAATTTCCTTCATCAAAAGGATTCTATGCGAGAGAGCAAGCAATGAGTAATCTTGGAACTTCAAATTCTGAGGAAGTCATTTGCCTTCATCAAAGGGATTCATGGACATAACTTTGAAGTAAGAATAATTGGTGATTTGAAGTAATATCAGAATAAGAATAAGAATATTTGGTGCATCAAAGTTTGACGGACTACCAAACGACAGAAGATGTAACAAGTCAAAAGAAGAAAAAATAAATGAAGGTAGAATATCTCTGGGTCTGTATCGAATGTGTTCATACATTGTTCATACTTTTCAATTTAAAATATATGGCTAATTGAAGGATTGACAGTCCCATGGATGCTTGACAGTGAAAGTTTGATTCATTGCATACTTCCAATAATCTCGAAGTTGAAAAGAGAATGATAATAGTAGTAGCAGAATCATGAGATTGCACATGAAAGACAGCTCCAGATAATGTTGGCATCCATCGCTTGCAAAATGCAACACAATTCCAAAGTGATCCCCAAGTTTAAACAATAATTCAAGCAGAAAATAATAAATGTAAACGTTATGCAAACAATAACAAATCATATTATCCATGAGAGATGTTTTTCGATGGTACATTTATCTGACAAAATGAGAGTGACATGTACAACCAGAAATTATTATTCAGTTTAGCTGCTGCTAAAGAGCATGACAGGGGAAAACTTACATGATAATACGGTCCAAACACATTATTATTATTTGCATTATCATCCTCCCACAAGCACTTGCTCTGCATATGACTCGTGAATGAATAAGGTGGATAGTACACTGTAAAATTAGAGTGGCATGTGGCACTTACAACCAGGAAAATATTTATTCCATATGACAATTGCTAAGAGCGTGGCCAGGAAAAATTTATCTGATAACATTGTTCAAAACTCTTAAACGGCAACTTCAAAAGAGATGCATTGATACCTTTGAGATCAATCTAGCTTGACATTGGAGTAAAGAAGGGTGTCCCTTGTAAGTGGCATATTGAGTAGCAAGTAAACCTGTAAGACAAAGCCACACCATCAGAACGCAGATTTTACATAAAACAACAGACTTTGTCACTGGAAGTTGGGTGAGGGGTGCCATTTCTATTTGATGATGTAGGCATGAATACTGATCTAAGCACTATTGCCATAATTACCCACTTGTGAGGGAGCAGTAGACACAAAACATAGAGAGAGTTGTAAGAATATAGTCTAGAGGACTCCTCCTTCATTCAATAACCTCTTAGTAGTAGGGAACACCCTACATCAAATATCAGTTTCACTGAACATGATTTATGATGTCTTAGATGCTCGGAAGTGAAAGACGAAAACAAACAGAAATTTTACATCTACCAATTTGACAAGATTTGGATTAGGTCAATTATCATGATCATTAACTATAGTAGTTTATAACAGTTTTGTAAATGAATGTTTTTTATGGCATTCTTTTCGTGTTAGTTCAACAAATATACAAAACATGAATTTTGATGTGACAGATGTGTATTAATATCAAGTACTTATCATGTAAAGATGCATGCTTATATAAATATGGTTACTATAAAAGGATAGCTCCCTAATACTTGCAGAAAACCTATTTGTTTTTTGTCATGTGGATTTATGTATGCATGAACCACATAATGCAGTGAGAGCTACGAATTTTATAAATGTATATAACTGATTCTCCTCACCCCAATGAGAGTTGATATAAGAAGGATAACTCCAGTTATCCAAGCCAAACTCCGCCTAACCAGCAGCACCTCTGAGTCAGATGAAGTAGCTGAGCTCTCTTCTTCTAACAATCTTGAAATTTGTGCGGTAGATGTCACATCTACCAACATTCCTGACTCTGAAGAAGGCTCATTGGTTAATATGACAACTCCAACAATCTTCCCTGTAAGAACACTCACAAAAATTAATCAAGAATGAAGTACAACAATTCAACAATTACAACAATTAGATTTAGTTATTAGTTTTCTTATCTTGTTGCTAGGTAACTAAAAATTTAGCCTGGCAATGAAAATTTTAAACTATAATTACAGGAGTAACCAAAACCATAAGAACACTTGCACAAATTAAATACTAGTTTCAGTCACTAATTTGTTTGAGCTTGTTGCTTAATTTGTACATATATATCCTAGAAATGAAACCCAAAACCATTTTTAGTGCTGCAGATATGAAAAACCAATATCATTGCGAACATTCATATCATCTGTTCTCTTCTTCATATCTTCATATATAAAAACCTTTCCATTAAAAACTGCTCAATCTTAAACTATTGTAAAGCTTTATTTGGAGCTACTCTTCTTTTCTATTTCCATTCAGTATTTAGTAACACAATGAAAGAGAAGTAAGCTTCACACAATAGTCAAATTTGGTACATGGCATTTTCTCTGCATTTTTTGAAATCAAATATAGAGTTAGGCCATCATAACAAACACTATCGTGCAACTGGCATGAGACAACAAAAAGCAAAATGCATGAGCCCATAAGGTTTGGTTCCATACCTGCACCACTTACATGTGCCCTAGGTTTAAAGTTTTGGTATGAAATCCATACCAATCCTTGGGAAGACCAGAATGGTACTAGTGGTTGGCATACGAACACAATGTATGCTCTCGTGCCGACTGATATGGGTTTGACTAGGGGGGAGGAAGAAGAAGAGAGAGTAGAAACAGGCAGAATAGGTTGCGATGTCTACCGGGGAAAGGAGGTGATGGTAGCAAAGTGGAGGAGATGACGACGACAATGATGATTTGGCGATAGTGTCAGTTGGGAAGAGGCAGAGAAGGGAAAAAGCAAGGAAGAGAAAAGTCAGGGAGATTGAGAGATAAATTGATGGGGATGGGGGAAAAGGAGAGACAGAGGAAAAAGAGATTGATAACTGTCATAGATAAAACAAAAAAGATAACCAAAAACCATAAGAACACTTGCACAAATTAAATACTAGTTTCAGTCACTAATTTGTTTGAGCTTGTTGCTTAATTTGTACATATATATCCTAGAAATGAAAACCCAAAACCATTTTTAGTGCTGCAGATATGAAAAACCAATATCATTGCGAACATTCATATCATCTGTTCTCTTCTTCATATCTTCATATATAAAAACCTTTCCATTAAAAACTGCTCAATCTTAAACTATTGTAAAGCTTTATTTGGAGCTACTCTTCTTTTCTATTTCCATTCAGTATTTAGTAACACAATGAAAGAGAAGTAAGCTTCACACAATAGTCAAATTTGGTACATGGCATTTTCTCTGCATTTTTTGAAATCAAATATAGAGTTAGGCCATCATAACAAACACTATCGTGCAACTGGCATGAGACAACAAAAAGCAAATGCATGAGCCCATAAGGTTTGGTTCCATACCTGCACCACTTACATGTGCCCTAGGTTTAAAGTTTTGGTATGAAATCCATACCAATCCTTGGGAAGACCAGAATGGTACTAGTGGTTGGCATACGAACACAATGTATGCTCTCGTGCCGACTGATATGGGTTTGACTAGGGGGGAGGAAGAAGAAGAGAGAGTAGAAACAGGCAGAATAGGTTGCGATGTCTACCGGGGAAAGGAGGTGATGGTAGCAAAGTGGAGGAGATGACGACGACAATGATGATTTGGCGATAGTGTCAGTTGGGAAGAGGCAGAGAAGGGAAAAAGCAAGGAAGAGAAAAGTCAGGGAGATTGAGAGATAAATTGATGGGGATGGGGGAAAAGGAGAGACAGAGGAAAAAGAGATTGATAACTGTCATAGATAAAACAAAAAGATACCAAAAAGAGTGATAAGCCTTTGGTACCAGTCTTTTTACCACCCAACAGCTTATCCCTGATTGAACTGGGCAAAATCCCCCAGTTAGCATGCTGATCTCCTATCGAACCCGTAGAAACCAAATCATATTGGGTGATACAATCAGTTTTGGAATCCCAAATAATTTGGTTGCTGTGACCTTGGATGTGCTAAAAGGGGCAGTTATGACTGACATTCATGATAAGATCAGACAAGGAAAACATAAAAATTAAATAAGTTCAAAACGAATATAATACTCAGAAAAAACAGAGGATATTTGGCAATTTAATAGCTCAGAAAAAACTAGCACAAACAATGAGAAAAAGAAAAAATAACAAACATTTTCACATGTTCAGAACATGCACGAGAAGTTTATGTGTGTAAACCATCAAAAGGTAGAAAAACATTAAAATTAGTAACAATATCTAATAAAGATAACAAACAACATGCAATGACAGGATTTGACAATAAAAAATTATAAATAATTTAGAGTGAATTAATTTATATATATAATTCTAAAATTCAATTAAAGATTCCTCACTGATTGTTGAAATCAAGTAGAAGATTCATCTGAAAATGGACAATAATCATATGTCAAAAATTTTGAATATCTTATCACTTACTTACTAGTGTCATGTAGGTCAGTTAAAAATATTATACAATTGAGATGCAATATAAGGCCAATGTCATGATGATCAGATATGTTGGCTCCATATTTCATATTTAAGCAGACTCTGGCAGGAAGCTTAGGCTTATCCAGGAAGAGTCAAAAGCCATTACTAGCTCATAATTGTGCTAGCACTTGAACCAATTTTCAAAATATTTTTGTAACCGCATTTAACAGAAAGGTGTCCAATAAATCCTCTAGTCACCGTTACAGAGAAATTAAACCAGGTATTTTAGTCATCTTTCAGTTAAATTCATGAATCGCTACCTCCCAGAAAGTTGCAACCCATAAGTTAATTCTTTATTACATTGACAAGAAGATAAAAATAAGGCACAAAAGTAATTTGATTAGGCTAGGAAACAGTCACCACTAACCTCTGTAAGATACTTGTAACATATCAGACAACTTCAGAAGTATGGTCTGAAGCAGCTCTGCCCCCTGATGAGAAATGTCCCCCCAACCATATTCAGCTATAAGAGCCTGTATTATTATCATGAAGTTACTCAAGAATACATATATAAAAAACAAATCAATCAGTGACTACGGTTACAAGTTTCATAGAACTCTGATATAGTTATGGCCAATGATGGAACCAAGCATTTCTTACTGAGTGGAATAAGTAAAAGAGTAGTGATGCTGCAAGATTATATAATACACCATTATATTTTAACATTTTGTGCTAAAAATTAAAGATATCTAGGAACAACTAACCACAGCTTAACAAAAAGCAGGAATATCATAAAATTAATTATTTAAAACCTTTTTATTTTACAAACTCTCTTGAAACATTAAGGAAACACCTATATTGCAGTATATCTAATTACAAAAGGCTTTACATAAGTTCAAGGAAACCAACACAAACTTACCTCAGAACACTTTAAAAGAAGCTTATGTAGTCATTTATCGGAAAACAAATCCTACTACTACTCATATGACATCATAATTCTTAGAAGTAACATTCAAAGACATGTTTTAGGATCATAGGGAAGTCCCAGAAGAAACAAAAAACTAGTTAGTTTCCCCGGACTCGCTAAGGTCATAAGAAATAATTGTCTGGAAATCTGAAATAAATACATCGATAATGGAATTCAAATTTCCAAGACAAATTCCTAATATCAAGCAAAACAGCAGAAAATGAATGCCATGCTAAACTTCTGTTAGAAAATCTTGAAGTAATTTAGGTACAACTCTATAACCATAATTTCAATGAACAGAGCATATCACCATATAATTGGCCCAGATCTTTGCCTTGGACTGATACATGAAGGATTCTCAAATGAATGTCATGGCTTCTCGACTATCTTTCTAAAAAGTGTAGTCTTCTATGCCAAGCAATAGGTCAAATAGTTACAGTACATTTGCCTCCCTTATTAAATGCACAAGTACATGATGTGAGCACATTGTGTATGTAAATATAGCTCACAGCCAAACAGAATCGCATTAACTGAAGAAAATACTTGGACAATATTTCTAAAGAGTGTAATATTTTATGTCAAAGAAATAAGTCAAATAGTTACAGTACATTTGCCTCTATTATATAATTGCACAAGCATAAGACATGAGAGCATCATGTATGTAAATATAGCTCAGCTAAGCATAATCTCATTAGCTGAAGAAAATACTTTGTTATCATGTAAATTTGTAGGCTATGAGCTTCTTTTGTAATAACTCACCAACAAGAAACAATCAGAACACTTGAAACAGTCACCAAGATGAGTATTGCTCAGGATAAGAAATTATAGAGAGACAATAAAAAAATCACCTCAATGCCTGTGAAACGGCCTGTCATAATTTCTGAAAGTTTAATGTTACTTTCTGACAAGTCTTCATGAAACTCCACTGTCCTTTTAACATTTCTAATCAAAGAAACAATACCAGATGCAAATTGAAGGTCCGCTTTCTGCAAAGCATGTGCACAACAATTGTCAAGTATCAAGAAGGAACATACTTATATGTGAAAGAAAAACAGATGCCAACATAAGTGCATGTGCCATTAAATAGATGGAAAAGATAATGCTTGAAACTACCTATCATTTAAAGCCATTCTCTCACTAAGAAACTTCAATAACAGGGATGGCATATTTATGAGTTAGCAACGGATACTTGAGTGGATTATTACATACCAAGCATCTTCTAACTTTCAGTTTCATATCTAAGAGTGGTGATATATATGTATGTATATGTATATATATGTATGTATGTATGTATATATATATACATACATATATATATACATACATATGTACATATATATACATACATATGTACATATATATATATATATATATATATATATGTATACACACACACACACACAAGCTTATTGATAACAGGTTTCTTTCTGAATACTTGTAGGTCTGAGGACTTTTACTAACTTGTACAAGGCATGTGACCAACAACTACTGCAAAAAAGCAAGCCAGGATTTAAGGAAAAGGCAAGCATAAAACTTCCAACTCTACCTTTGCTAATGCATGATATTATGTTGAGAAGTTGTAAGGAACAGAGCTTTAAATTTATTTATGAACCATTCCGATTGTTCCAAACCAAGTCTATTTGTTTTCATGTCTCCATTGAAAAAACTGGTTATTTGATATGATTGATTCCATTCTAAACCCATTCTTAAGTTGCTATTCAGACAGATATCAGTTACATAACCATCCAGAATGTGAGGTTAGAAATATAGCCAATAACTAACTGTTCATCTAACTTCAGAAAGAAAGAAATTTTTCCAAAATGATTCTTTTGTATTGATGTTTTGTCAGAATGATATCACTTTTTGTCAGAATGCTTTCTTTAATTGAGAAGTAAGAGATAGATTTTAACTTCTTATATTCACCAAAGTCCTGCCCATGTGAGAAATTGGCTCTGCCCTGCATACAACAACGACAACCAAGCCATAGAGTAGAATTTAAATTCGGCTCTCCCCTGCATAAAATGCACTAATCCAGAGTTTGACTAATCTTGCTTTCAGTAGTAATAAGTTGATTCATTCAGACAAATTTAGATAGTGACTAAGCCAAATAATATGATATGAATTATCCAATACATCTGTAACTGAAAAAGTTAAACTCCAACCAATGCAAAAAATATTTCAGCAAAAATATGAAATTTTGGATTATATGAAAATTTCCCTAGGGGATGATAGGCATGCAATCCTTACAACCACGCATAAACAAACATATGTCTGCACCAATAGATATATGGACTAATATTGAATAGGGCAAGTAGGGCTGGTAATGATCCTTAGCCAGATCAGACCCATTAAGTCAGCCTGTAAGAAAGCTGGACCCCGGGTGATTTCTAATGAGTAAAGGGAATTAAGATGATGACTAGGTCACACTTCTCAGTAAGGGACGTGTTGAAGAGGACAAGGAGTTGGTTGAATTAAGGACCAGCAAACAAATGCTGTCAAGCTAGGTGACAGCAAGGTACAACCAGCTCTCCTAGAGGCATAGTCAGTCAAGTCAGGCCATGCAAAGGCTAAACCATGTGCTTCAGTAAGGCCACCTTCACCCTCCACCCTTCCAACCTCTTGGCTTTTGCAAACAAGCTTTCATGAGAAAGTGGCTCTAAATGGTGCCTCTTCTGCCTCCATCATCAAACTTGTACAGGGGAAGGGCAGGAAAAATATCAACATAATCACTGGAGTCAAACCAAAAAAAAAAAACAGTGAGATCCAACAGAATGATGATGGTGAGGAAGAGGAGTTGAGAAAAAAGATGAAAAAGAAGAAGAGAGATGAGGTAATGACTTCTATCAATGTGTGATAGCAGCTTTGAGGGCCTGCTCTAGTAGGAGATGGGGCTAATGGGAGTGCAATGGGCCTAACCCACAATAGCCTATGGAAGGGGTGATAAAAGCCGCCACACAGTACCGATTGATGAACTTATTTGTACAAACGTAGGACCTGAGCCAAGCAGGGTCATGCTTGAGTCAAGTTGAACAAAGCTAAGCTGGATGCTTGAGGATTGGCTTAGGTCAGGTTCAACCCATTATTAGCCCTATGCGCACTTGGCTAGCATTCAAATATGTGAAATATATGGTACTGGTAAATATTTTGGAATCCTATCATGGTAGATGACTTCTACATGATACCACTAAACAAAAATCTCAAGTTTTTTTGAAAATAATTGCATAACCAAAACATTCAATTATAAATTAACATTACTTTTTGGTTTCCAAAGCAATATATATCCTGCTAAAAGAACAGCATGGTAACACTGGAGGATGCTGGTGAGAGCTGAACCTTTACAACATGCAGATTCAAAGTGCTACCAGTGGCTAATGGAACAGTCAGTTTCCCATCTTGTGATTTTATGGTGCCAACATATGATCCTCCCATCCAATTTGCCTGCATAAAAGTGATCTTTCATAGTATGCTAATAAAAGATACTAATATATTCACAGGTGCTAGTAACCTTCAACAGCTAATAAACAGCCAAGCAAAGAACTAAACTTACAAGATCTTTTAGCTCCTTATCAAGACAAGCAGCATCACAATCAAGATCCAAAGGGTCATCCAAGGGAACAACAGAAACTTGATCTTCACCTAAAGAAACTTGTAAATTTAATGTACTGGAACTCATCGCTTTTGAAAAGATGTGACACATGAAAGATAAGTCATAAAAGGTGATCATGGTTGTGCATATCTTTAAAGGAGAACTACATCAGACAAAATTCAAACACCTGGAAGTTCTAGTTTTGCCGTGCTTGAACCAGAAATCCTACTGCTGAAAACATTACTGGTTTGGCTTTTTAGATTCTCAGCAGAGAGCAGTGGTTCTGCAAGAAACAGAACTGTATAAGCCTCATTACAAACATTGCTTTGAAGATTCACAAAGACAAATATACTGACGCTCAATTCCACTAATTTCCAGCATGAAAAGAGCATGCGGTCTGTCAAAGGGATTGGGAAGTAGAACCTTATTTAGCTGCCAATGAAACATCACCCAGTGTCAGCCTTGATTAGTGATAGACTGACAGTATATATGATGGGAATACAGCATAGGAGTAGGAGTTCATCCCTACGCATTGAACTAATTAGGATTTGTCTGCTACCAGTACAACTTATTACTACACTTCCCTAAAAGGGGATAGATCTAAGAGAGAAAATGGTTCCTATGAAGTGTACCTTAGATGAAGAATCAGCTGGAAGCAAGGAAGGTGGTGCAAAACCAAGTAAGACTGACATGGTTGCAGCAACTTCAAACGAAGACATTGAGTTCAGCTGTGACAATAAAAAAAGTTCCACGATCATGTCATTTAAGGTATTAGAAGAAATTACAAACAAAGCGCAAACTACCCATAATTTTTGAAGTGTTGAAGTATCATATACTGATGAGAGGAAGATCCATCTAGATTTACAAACACGACTAAACATAGTCAAAATAAACTTCACCATAAACAAATGATCAAGATTCATTACCACGCCAGAAGGTCACATGATAAAAGAAAAGATATTGACGTGTTTCATCTTAGTGAAACATATCATAAATACTACTATGAACATTTGCAAGCACAGAACAATTTTTTTTCTTCCTCATTGAATAAAAAATGGAGATAATTATAGAAAATACTAGCACTTAACTAAATGAAACTGCAAGCATTCTGTAAAACAATTATATTTAATAGTCTACTTTGGTTCCTTTAGATCTCAGTTTGGCTTACGGATGTTCAAGTCCTTCATCATCCTAATGTCTTCAAGCACAAAATAAACCACATGATTAAGCTCTATTTTCTCTGAACTAGGATTAGTCAAGTAAACGGATGATATTCTTGATGATAATGCAATTAGAGAAGATAGGTAAACTTTAGCAACAAGAGAGAAATTTTTGTCTATGTTCCTTACACAGAAAAGAGAAGGGGATAGAGGGAGGAGGGAAAAATGAACTCACTTCCATATCCTTTTGGTAGATACCTACCTGATGTTCTCATGGCAGCAACAAGGAATAGTTACAGTTTCTTACATTCAAACATTCTCTGCTGTTAATTTAGGGTATATTTACATTCAAGAAAGCAGGCCTTGGCAGTGAGAAAGTATAGGAAGTGTAGCACATCCTTGTGTTTAATGAATTGCCAGAGGAAATAAGGAACCCAAGTTGCAACTTTGTTTTGACTTCAGCAAGAGGGCTACCAAAGTTGTATTCGTAGCACTCAAAAGTGAGAACAAGAAAAGGTAGTTCATTCATTTGTTTCTTTTAGCCGCTTCCATAGGGAGATGGCTTAAACGTTAAAGTCACCTTCCTGTCTAAGACACTCAATTCTTTTGCAGGTACAATCCTTACCCTCCTCTACCCTCCCGTTCTAATCTCTTTCGGATGCTCCCCTACTAGGTTCCACCAGGCAAGCTCTCCCATGGTCTCATAGATCTTGTCAACAAGCTGACAAACCCAATGACAGAAATGAATATCATGCTGTTCACTACCGTTTGCAGTTAGCCCTCCATGGCCACTTCTGTGGAAGGTAAAGAAGTAGATATTGATTTCTTCTTCTATTTTTTTCTTCCTTTTGACCAATTGCCAGATATCTTGTCACCTCGTACTAGAATTCTTGAAAGCTTTTAGTCTGTAGTTAACATTAATTAATGTAAATTTCTTTTATCAAGACATCAGATTAGGTTATTAGTGATGTCATCACTTCTTCGGTAGATAAATGTTTGTGTCAGCTGACTCAAGTTTTTGATCTGAAACCTAAGCAATTTCTATTTTTTCTGTACATTCATTGTCTGTATGAAAGTAACACTTTATTTTTTTGTTCTCTAGAACAACATTTGTTTGTTGCGAGAACCAATTTTACATGATCTACATTATGCAATTTTGTCTAATAGAAGTATTAGGATTCTAAAGCAAGTTCTCAATAAATTCTACCAACTAAACAATGGATGTCTAATTTCACTTCCTGCAATTCTCAAGACTTGGCTTCTACCACTTATAGCTAAAAATGCCTTAAAACTAACGTTACAAATCAATAATTACCAACAAGTATTACCATAGACATCTCAATCTAGTAATTAAGTCCATGAAACCAAAAAACTCCAGACTCATACATAGAAGCCACGGTATCATAGATTGCTTGTTCCAATTGCTCCTTGAACAATACAAGCCCATATTTTTTAGTAGGGATACAGAAAATTTTGTAACTAGGAAATTAGGTGGGTGAGCAATCGTAACTGTAAGCTTTAAAACTTTGGTTCATTAACACGAGGCAGGAGAATAAACAATTAATTACATCTGTGATAACTGACGCAGTTGGCAGTGGCTTATGTCTAACATTGCGCAAAAGGGCCCAGTTTAGCTTCATGATATTTTGTTGTGGATATAGGGTATATAGTCTCGAGAGTATATGCTGCTAAAGTAAGGACTTAAGGAGTGGGTGAAGATTCACCAGTTAATTCAAGATAACCGCAGCTGCTAGCAACCAAGACAAAAATAAATTAAAAAGGAACAACAAATTCCTCAACTGATGCCATCTGATTTCAAACGAGACCATCTACCAATTCATTTCTAGACGCGGGACTTCTAACAGGTTGTTATTTGCACAATGGCTGGTCACCAACACAAATTTCTTGAACCCAGAAGGCTACGAATCAAGATCTGACGAATAAGCCTCGATGTTTACCAATAGGACCAGAAAAATCCAAACCACGAGCTCAAAAGTTCAAAAAATTACAACAATCTAGAGAAGATAAAGCCATAACCAGCAACACGAGATCAAGATTACCTTCCCTGATGCATCTTGTGGATGTTTCCTGATATATCTCTGGGACGATCCATCGAGGAAGACGACCGATCCCCTACTCTCTCCCTGCGTAACCAAACACACAGACCATTTCGCGATGCTACCACAATGTCAACAATTACTCGAGCAAGTACGACCAAACCCATGTAAAAAGATCGGAGATTTGAAAGAGGAAGAGGGAAACGCATACCCTAGCTTGCAGGCAGAGGGATGACGCTACGATCAAAAGGCCCAGATTGACAACAAGGCGAGCATCCATGGCCAAGACACGGGAAAGGGGAGAGAAATTACGGTTTAGATTCGTGGGCTATAGAAGAAGAAAACAGATCCCCAAGCGGAACGAAGAAATAATGGGTGGGAAGCTGCCCGGGGGGAGGAGCCTCCCGACAAATAATAATAATAATAATAATAATAATAATAATAATAATAATATATTATTATTATTATTATTATTATTATTATTATTATTTTTAAGTATATATATTTTAGATGGCCTATTTCCATAGCACATGTATTCCTCTAAATATTAAAATCCTCCATTACACCTGATAATTTGAATTAATTGGTCTCAGTCATGATTGATATTAATTTATTTGAATTAAAATATGTTTTGAATATTTTTAAATAATTTTAAATTCTTAAATGGTATTAATAAAACTTAAAGTCTCCATAAGCTTGTATTAGTGTGTGTATATATATATATATATATATATATATATATATATATATATATATATATATATATATATATATAATTGCCATTATCATCATCATCATCATCGACCTCTATGGGATTGAGTTAGACGCCCTGCACTACATCCAAATCAGAACCTTTTTGAATTTATAATTTGATTTGATTATTTGTTTTTTATCATCAACTTGTTTGCAACATGATGATTGATAATTTTTTAGATTAGTTGTGCTTTCTAAAAAAATGAATTTTGATCTTGATATTTTGGTGACAAACATCATCAGTGCATATCAGGGATCATTGAAATTAATCCAGTTTAGGTCAACGCATAACAATTGATGAATTTTAAATTTAATTATGCTTTCTGCAAAATAAATTTTGATCTGATAATTTGATGACAAACATATTTTAGTTAGCCAAGACATAAGGATTGATCATGATGTGAACATAATGCTCACAACATCTCAACCATGAATAGAACAAGTTGATCAACAGGATGTATTCTCAAAGACATGGAGGAATCTCACATGAAAAGCATGGTGTGATCTGAGAGGTATATAATATTTGATGACTCATTAATGTATCGGTTTGAACTTTGTGAGTTGGATAGTGTTTATTGTGTGTGTGTATGAGTCATCCTATAACTCACATATTATTTGCAAGGAATATATATTATTTTTATGAGTGATCTAAAGCATATAGTAGAAACTTTCAACTATTCACGAATGACTTAAAAGGGCTTAATCATTATGTTACGTAGATAATATTGTTATTTTTTATTTAGATCTTAAATTGATAATTATTTATAATATGAACATATATGATAGTGAGTTGGATTGTTTCAGAGCTCATATTCGTTAAAAGAGAGTATAATAAATTAGAAGATAAGGTCGTATGAGCAAATGTTATTACCAAGAATGCAAAGAAAAATAAAATAAGTGTAAGCCGTACAAAATGGTGGCAAAGAATGACATAAGAATTGTAGTTTATCTTTTAATTGACCAAATAGAACTATTCGGAAAACACAGAGATGTCGAAGTAAGTGGTCAAAAGGGGTAACCATAAAAGTGTCTTTCAATTAACTAGTCCTCTTATTTATTTAGTAAAAGAGCTATATACATATTCAAAGACCCCTAAAAACTAAATTAGTGAAAGATAATAAATGACATATAGAGGTATAATTGGAGCAGTTGAAGAGTTGGACTACTTTATAGCTCATATTCGCTTGAGAGAGCCCAATAAATTAGAACATAAGGCCGAATGAGTAAATTTTGTTACCAAGAATGCAAAGGAAAACAAAATCGGTGTAAGCCCTACAAAATGGTAGCGAAGAATGGTATGCGAATTACAGTTTATCTTTCCATTGACCAAAGAGAACTACTCGGAAAACAGAAAGGTATTGAAGTAAGTGA
Source organism: Musa balbisiana (assembly GCA_004837865.1). Lineage (NCBI taxonomy): Eukaryota > Viridiplantae > Streptophyta > Magnoliopsida > Zingiberales > Musaceae > Musa > Musa balbisiana. Next base: position 9,398,230 of record CM017191.1, on the reverse strand, counting down.
TCAAAAGGGGCAACCACAGAAGTGTCTTTCCATTGATTAGTCCTCTTATTTATTTAGTAGAAGAGGTCTATATGTATTCAAAGACTCCTAAAAAATAAATTAGTGAAAGATAACAAATATCAAATCCTCATCGATGGTGATCGGTTCTACTGAGAATAGATTGCTTGTTTTATTTTTTAATAAAATATTAATCGAAAGTGAAAGTGATATGAACCTACTTAGATGTGACAACCAAAAAAGGAATTGATGGGCAAATTTTGTATAGAAAAGACCTCAAAAACTTCAAGGTTTACGATGCGATGCTCATTAAAGCTCTAACAGATATCCACTCAATTCAAGTAACATGAGATATTTGAGAGACTAACGCATAACAAAGAAGGTCATTTCCATCTAAGGGATCTATAGGAATTAGTAAAAATCAAAACAACTCGACTGACCTTACACCAAAGTCAAAATTATTGGTGAGTTGAAGCAGTATTGGTGGATTAAAGTTCAACTACGAAATAATAGCAACAAAGAATAACTGAGAGCTAAGGGGCATATTATTGAAGTAGAAGATTAAAGATTCATCAAGGGCAAGGAGATGTAGCATTTATTAAGGCTTCGATGAGGACGTCGAAAGAATAAGTGGAAGAGGATATTACAAACAAATCTGTATAAAGGGTGTTCGATGTAATATTTATTTATGTCTGTTTCTTTTAATCTTATTTATGCTTTGCACAGTATGTAAAGGGCTTGTAATAGGATTGATAGCCTTATTTTGATTGACTTTTGAGATCAGTTTAGTCTTATAAACATAGGTTATATGTATTCACTCTATAGAGGCAAAACTATCTAAAAATAAGCTATTTAGATAACTATTTTGTAGGTTTTTTAGCTCAACAAAGTGGTTTGAAATATCAACCAACATAATATCCTAGAGCTACCTGGGTGGTACATGGTTGGATAGTCCTTTGAGGTAGTGTTTAGGGTTGGTTTACTACTTTATTTCATAGTAGTATTATGCGAGTACTTATAGAGACTTTTGATCATGATGGACCACCTTGGACTCTTTATTATGCGATCGTTTAGAGAATGTAAAGTTGATGTTTATAATTTACATTGTCTATAAAGTGTTTACTGAAATGTCTACTTATCGGATCTCGAATTAAACAATTCGTTAAGAGACCGTAAAAGATTTCGAGAAGATTAAACCTTTTACAAATAGACACAAGAGTATTACACGACTTAGGTCAAATCAATTAAGAATGTGATAATTAGATAATGGAGACTTTTTAAATAGTCATCAGTAAGTGGGCTCTTAGGATCTTACATAATATAATTATATTTCGTAATGGGCTTCTCTATAACTCTAAACATAATATAATAATTTAAGAAAACCAATTAGATTGGATTAGTTTTCTTTATCTCAATTTGATGACCAAAATTGATACCAGCAAATTGATATTAGTGTTCTTACTAAACGTCAAAATTGTCTTGGATTCAATAAGATAAAAAAATTGTTGAAAAGCTTTGCAAGAGCATTCCAAATCCATACTCCTGAAATGCATCTTTCCCTTCACAAGTTCGATTGATTGAGAGTAATACTTAGATCACACGTGACATCTTGAGAATACTGCTCTACTTGACTCATATATATCAACAGTGATATTACAGTTCATGCTGGATCTATATCCTGAGGGAGGTTGACGCCCATATAGTGACATAGGTTGATGATCTCTGCATCGATTTGCTGAAATGAGCCATCTTTGGTGGATGCCCAAACTTGCCTTCCCTTGTATTCAATTCAGTCTTTTGTTGTGCGTTTGCACATTTGACTTTCTTCAGTCATCGGTAGACATTCTAATATACTGATCAGTATTGTTCAGTTCTATAGATAAAATCATTAAAATTGGATCAAAAACAGTTGCCAATGCTTTTATTCCCTTCTCTTCTTCTTCTCTTCTTACTCGGATCAATGGCATATCATGTATCGATATCAGTCCAACTAAAGGTCGGTATGGACTCGAACTAAAATTTAAAACCTTGAGTTAAGCAAGGAAAAGAACTGTTGGCAAACTAATAGAGATTGCCCTCACTTCCAATAAGCAGTGCAACAAATGGAAAATATGCAGGCTTATTGAAAGTACAAACATATATCTAAACACACTCGTTTCCTACGATGTATATGTTGAATTAATGGTGAACTCATCTTGCAACAAGAAGGAAGATGATGCAACTGAATCAATGGTGAACAAGAAGTGCCTTCCATCACTTGTTTTGGTGTTACCAATCAACTCGAAAACTCACAAAGAAGACTGGTGTCTTAACGATTAATCAAGATTTCTACCTAAGATTCGATTAGTATCGTTCCTCATGCGAGCATGACCATAAAGAGATTTCACTGAACCGCTTGTAGCTAATTAATCGGGTAAAAATAAAATAAAATAAAATAAATTAATATAATTAAAAATAGTAAAAAAAGAATATTTTATTTTACATAATTATTAATCCTATTTTAAGACTCTATTATGAAGCTTAAAATTTCTTTATTTTTTTTAAAGAGGCATAAAAATTATCAAAAAATAATTACAAAAAAAAAAGAAGCTTTAAGTTTTTTTTCCCTCAAAAATCTCCAACATTTAGATGATAGCTTAAGATCACAAGTCGCCATTATTGTGGTTAAGCTCTTACATCAACATCTAACCATATGTGAGCATCTTAGGATGGAGATGTCCTTTCAAAGACCCAATCACAGTACCGAAAAATAAGATTGATACGTGGCTTAATTACCACTCTACTTTCTATTACGATCATGTGGTGTTTAATGGCTCGCGTGGAGATCTTTTGGGGGTCGATTCTAGAATTAGTGTAAGGTATGCAATCAACGTCGTCCTTTGCTAGTTGATAGGAAACGGATGCAATTGTAGTTATGGGTCAATTCCTTGTTCATCTCTTCTTTAGAAGGACATAACAATAAGAGTAGACTTGTCAATTACATTTTTCTTTAACAGAGCCCACATAAAAAAAAAAAAAAGGTTACTCTCATCACATTGAAAATTTTGGAGGTGAAGTACATGCAAGGTTTGTAATATGCTTACTACCATTCCATATAAGTGGTATTTATCATACCGACAATCTATCAGTACATGAACTATGATAAATCGAATGGTACAAATATTTTTTTTATAATTTTTTCAAAGCTTATATATAGTGTTACCAAAGATATGATAATACACAAAATTACGAATCCCTTAAGTGTGTGTATATATATATATATATATAAACACACATATATATACATATACATATATATACATATATATATATATATGTATGCAATTAGAAATACGATACCAATTTTGAGTATAAATATTCAAAGACTATATTGGACTGAGATAGAAATAATATTACTTATCCTCACCCTACTAAGAGAAACCCATTCCAAAATTTTCATTCGAATAGTTTTATCTATTATATCATATATAAATATATATATGCATAATAAACATATAAAATTATTCATAAACATTATAATTCCATTCACATTGAAGTAGGAAGTAGGACAGAGAGAAAAAAATAATGTGATGATTTTGGATAGGTTAGAAAAGATGTTATTTCTTAACGAGGGTTGAGGAAGAGAAACATCACTAGTGGTGAAAGATATCCTTGTACAATCTCATGATTGGTGTTACAAGATCTGATGTCCATATATAACATAAAAGATTGACCTTAAAATCAATGTTTAAATCTAAAACCTTTAGTTCATGTGCTGAAATCCAAAAGGAAACATAGAAGTGATGCCTTAAAAGTGCAATACTATGTTACAAGAAATTACATCAACTTCTACATAGGACAGGTTGTGACTTGACTTGTAAAGCTGACGAAGAAGCTTCACCTACTTAGTCGAGGAGGCGTTCAACAACGTTGATGGTAGGTTTTCTTCGACCTCGAACCCTGAGGTTGGCTTCTGAAAGCCACACTTGTCTACTCTTCATCACTTTTCATGTTCGTCCCCAGTAATTGATTGGATCAATGTTTTATGTATAGAAATTTATCGAATGAGGTTTCCAGTCCTTGATCTATGGTAAGGGAATTGGGTTTTATCTTAAGTAACTGCAATCAAAGAAATAATCATTCGAGGAATCAACACCCACATTAAGTTTCTCTCAACTTTTATAGCTTCTCGATCATCACCAAGGTGTTGTTGTTGATAGAGGACATAATAAGAATGGGACATGGCCATGCATCTCCTGCGGTCCTCAACCAAATAACTCCGGTCTTCGAGCTCAATCCTCACAATCTCTTGCAGTACGAGTGCGCAGTAGCCACGGTATCTAAGCTCAAGGTTTGACTTTGGCGAGAGAAATTAGTAGCGGAAACCTCTCATGAATACGTTGGCATGGTGTTGCAGCAGTATCATGGTGTTCATCCTGTCATTAGCTCGTGACAGTGGATCCACAGTGTCATCAGTGCAACCTCACATCAACTGATGTCTTAGGTCTTTTAATGAAATGACGACAGATCTAAAGGTTTACAGTTTGCAGTTTCTTGAACACACCCCGTCAAATAATTAACGCAGAAGAACATGCAACCAAGGATTCGTGGTGCATATTACACAGCTCTATTAAGTCCCTGATTTCCAACGAAGAACACATGGCAGATTTTGAAACATAAGGCAGCTGTAACTCTTTGACAAGTCGAAGCAATTAGATCGGTCTGTAAGAGACAAGGAAGGTGATCTCAGGCGAACAGAGGGTTCTCGTGGATCATGATGACAAGGTGAAGGGAGGGGAGAAAAGTGTGTGGTGCAAACGTCCCCTTTTTTTCCCTTTCTTTTTAATTGCTTGACTGATTCAAAGTTGAGAAATTATTAGATATATACTCCTCTTCTTTTTTGTTTTTTGGACAAAAAGGTAGGTGAATGATCATTTTTCTAGCTATACCTTCAAAATATATAATCAATATGACAAATAATAATTCTTTTTTAACCCTATATGTATATATATATATATATAGAAAAGAGAGAGAGAGTCCATCTTCTGATATTATTTACTAGGAAGGAGAATCATCACATACGAAGAACAATATCACCTGATTCAAAAGCTCAGATTCATTTAGTCCTATATATAAATAACATCATCATTCATTGACTAGTAAATAGGCAACAGTGGGTCGTCTTGAAAACAGAGAGAGAAGAGTTTCCAAGCAGTGTGGAATACATCCCACATGATGGGGAAACCACTGCGTTAAATTATTGACCAAGTGTAGGAAAAGACTTGAGATTGAAGCAGTCTAAGTGGAAGCAAGTGTGAGGAAAGCTTGCATGGTGATAAGGTTGCGGTCCCAATATGCCTTGTCTCCTTTAATTCACGTTTTAATCAGCATTATTTGTGTCCAAGGACCACATCTCTCTCTCTCTAGATTGCTACTGCTGATCCCATACACGAGTGGCACAAATAATTTGAAGCCCCTTCTCTTTCTCTATTCTTCTGATCACCAATACTACCATCCAGAAAAGAAGACTATGAGTGGACGAGGGAGAGATCAAGAGAGAGAGAGAGAGAGAGCTAGTCTGGTGTTGTAGCATTCAGGAGGGAGAGAAAGAGTGAGAGAGAGTGATCATAAGTCATTCAGATCTTGAGGCCTAAGCAATAGCTGAGTTGTTATGAGAAGTAGAGCTATCCAAATGCCTTGCGAAGGTTGCTAGAAGATCTACTTGTGACATCGGTCTGGAGAGCTTCTTCGTTATGGCTCATGAATCCCAGTACAGCCAGTTCTTGCTTGGGATCAACCCCTTGACGCAGAGTTTGGAGCACAACCATGATCTCTTAGGGATGTTGGAGATTTCATCCAGGCAACAGACCTCTCACTTCACCGGCGACTTTGTCCACCGAGATCTCCCCGAACCATCAAGTAGGAGTTTTCTGGTGCCAGCTGCCGAGATGGCAACAGCAGCGAGCGCATGGCCGGTGGCCGACGGGAAGCTTTGCTTGCCGCTGTTCAACGTGAAGCCCTGCGATGCGTTCGGAGTGCTTGAGTGCTTGCAACACAGCGTGTCCGGGGACAGGTTGCAGCTGAGAGCAGCAGAACAGCAGCAGCTGATGCAAGAAAGGGAAGGCTTGGCTGCACCACCACCACCCTTCTACTCACACAACTCCAAGTACGTGAAACCAGCACAGGAGCTGCTGGGTGAGCTGTGCAGCGTAGGAGGGGAATGGAACTCACAGGAGAGATCCGAGAAAGCAAGCCACAAGAAGAAACGGGAACCTTCCTCCTCCTCCTCTTCTTCTTCTTCTTCTACATGGCAACAGTCCCTGTGCGCCATGAATCATTTGGAGCTCCATAACTTAAAGATCAAGCTTCTCTCCATACTAGAAGAGGTGATCACTTCCTTCATCCACTCTCTCTGCCTTTTGCTTCGAGCACAAATCCCTATATGAGTTCGTATGATTTTAGAATCCATCAAGTGTTGTAAAGACAACATGAAATCTTTTAGATTCTAATGTGTGGGTGGGACTGCACAAATATGGCACTTTTGGAAACATCAATTCCTCTACTAGAGTAGTCAACCACCACCACCACCACCACCACCACCATCCTTCCATCCTCTACATCCAATGGATCTCACCTCTCACAATCTCTATAACCCTAGTTTCATCACAAACAAACAAAAAGAAACCAAATAGAATAGTGTTAGAATAGTTTTCTAGTACTGAAATTTTCATGGTAGGGCTACTGATCTATTGATCTTATCGAGTTTTCTTTGCACAAGAATTTATAGCTTCTACAATTAATGTTAATATTTAATTAGCTCTCTAAATAAGACATGCTCAAAGAAAAAGAGTAGCCGCAGAAGGGATTCTAGAAATGCTGTCTTCATTACGTTCTCTTAAGTTGTAGTATACTCGCACAGGTGGGGAGAAGGTATAGAAAGTATGGCGAGCAGATGGAAGGTGTGGTCTCGTCGTTCGAGTCGATAGCTGGGGAAGGTTCAACCACTGTCTACGTAAAATTGGCATCGACGGCCATGTCGAAACACTTCAAGCGCCTCAAGGATGGGATTGCTGGCCAGATCAAAGCCGTGAGGAAGGCGATGGGAGAGAAGGACCCGAGTGCACCGGGGATGACAAGAGGTGAAACACCGAGGCTGAAGCTGCTCGACCAGTGCATGAGACAACAGAAGGCACTTCAGCAGGGGATGGCGCAGCAGCTACCATGGCGACCCCAGAGAGGACTCCCCGAGCACTCTGTCTCGATTCTTCGAGCTTGGCTCTTTGAGCACTTCCTCCACCCGTAAATTTCCTAAACTCTTTCTTTCCTTCTTTCTTTCTCACACTCTCTGCTTATGCGGTGTTGGTTTCCATGGCTGATAGAGGGATTGAGTACTGAAGGTATCATCTTGTCTCCTTATTTATCTGTCATTCATTTCCCAGGAAACAGCACTTATCCAACTTTTTTTTTTTTTTTTCTGATATGAAATGATAATTCAAGTATATAGCTTGCAAACTATGATGATATTATGTATAGCCTAGCCTGACAGAAAGAGATCAATTTGCAGTAAGATTTTACCAGATCCAACAAGTGTAGCACTTGTAATTTGCACCTTAATTTATGTCAATGCTACATGATCAAGATCTTGTATCTCATACAACATTAAGGTATTCCTTTCTCTTAATTAAGAGAAATTAAGGCCTAGTTAGCAATTAGAACTGTAAACAAATCTGATATTATGTATATTTATGTCTGATTAACAACTACATTGTCATCAGGTATCCCAGTGATGTTGATAAGATCATATTAGCACGGCAAACTGGATTGACTAGAAGCCAGGTTTGTCCACATCCGCTCCTTTTTCTTAATGGAAGATTCATTTAGTCTTTCTTAGTTTCCAAGCGTTCTTTTAAATCTGAATGCATAAACATCATGTCATCCTAGTACATATAGTCTCGAGGATATAATGATGGTGGCATGCATGGGTTTGGACGTAGGTCTCCAACTGGTTCATAAACGCAAGAGTGAGGATATGGAAGCCAATGGTGGAAGATATGTACGCCGAGGAGACGATAGAATTGGACGGCCACCCCAACAGTCCAACCACTGGCCATCAACACAGCAACAATCAGAACCCTAAACCTAACTCTACCCTTGAACGGAAGCCACTGCCGGTGCAGCTCCTTGACGACTCCGAATCGCTTTCATCCCTCATCAACAGCAGTCATCACGATGACCAAAACCACTCTTTCAGCAGCAAGACATTACTGCGACAATCTCAGCAGCAGCAGCACCAACACCACCAGCAGATCACCGGAGCCGAGAACTTTAGCGTCGTCGACTTCGACTTCTCCTCTGGCAGCTACGCCAGTGATAACTTGAGGAGCAGTGTGTCACTGACTTTGGGTCTTCAGCAGCAGCAGAGCAAAGGAGGCATTAGCTCATCGTTCTCTGAAGCCTCTCGACAGTCCCTTCTGTTTGCAAGACAGCAAGCTGGCCATGGCCAATACGTCGGGTTCTCCATGGTAGATGGTGAGGAGGATCAACCCCTTCCTTACAGGAACTTGATGGGGATCCAAATGCTGCATGACTAAGAAGAAAAGTTGCATCAGTTCCCTCCTTACAGCTTTGCATCCCGTATTGATGGTGAAACCATGGCTGAAGTTTCTATATATCTTGTGTCGTATGACAGGGTCTAATAGTTCGATGCAATCATTGGTTTGCACATGTAGGCCATTGAAGAGAACATACAAGGAGACATAGGAAATTTGAGTGGGCATTATACTTCATATCCATCATGATATAAACGTATTTAATTTCTTGAGAACATTGATGATTCTGTGTCTTTTTTTGTAGATGATTAAATCTGGACATGATGATTTCGTAACTAATTTAGACTCATCAAGTTAATATATATTATTTTTCCATCGGACAGGATGGTTATAGATTTACCCTCGGATTTACTCTTTTTTTTCAACTCTGTTTTTAACAGATAAAGAATATCCACATGAACTATAATAAGGCAGATAAAGAGAGAAGACAAACTACATTTCTATTTTCCTTCTAATACTTCCAGACACAAGTAGTTTCGAATATATTACTCTTCGAGAAAGCAGTTGACAAAGAAAGGAGGGACTCTCCCATGGAAACAGCACAAGCTACACAAGTAGAAGATTTCCCAAGAGACATTTAAAGCATTCTTTTGGATTCACAACATCCCACTTAATTTATTTCCTCAAGCCTTGCCTCAACTTCGAGTCACAGACTCCGTGAAAGAGTCAGATGAGTGCCCGATGTTTAGCCTTCACTGACCTTAGCAAGCTTCAATTCAGAAGTGGTCATAGTTACAAATGCCAACAGCAAGTACAGCGCATACAAGAACACCCTAGCACACGGGATCTGGGTTGAACTTCAATGATTCTCTCCAAATAAGTTCTTTGATGTCCTCTTCGGTATATGATGGATGTTCAAAATCAAAGCTGAATGGGGCTGGGCAAAATGGTTCATCATTGATGTCATGGAGAGATGCCAAGTATGGATGTTGTAGAGCTTCATTAACTGCCAAAATAAAGTACATATATCAGTATTCTTGCAACAGAACTGCTTGAAGCATTTTTGGAAGGTAACCATAAGAAATTGGCATAAACCTGTTATTCTCTTGCTCGGATCAAATACAAGCATTTTTTCTAGTAAATCAATGGCTCCAATGGACATGGTGGGAAACCTAGCACAAAATTCTTGCTTCGGGTACTGAGGAAGTTGCCTTACATATCTACGGGCATTGTCACTTCGGAGAAATCCAAGGCTTGAGTCATCAGGTGACCCTATTAGCTTACCATGATGAAAATCCATTGAGATGTCAGATCATTATGCATAAGAAGTTATCTATTAGTTAAGCAAAATGCTATCCGAAAAACAAAGTTTAAATCAGTAATTTATGGTTAACCAAACTTGAGATGCTTAAGCATTTGGAGGTGTTCTGAGTTCAAACAGCAACTATGATACTAATTCTAGACAATTTTTGAAGTGTCCAATGCAAATAATTTAGTAAGAAGCAACATCATTCTGCAGTTATGTCACCAAGCGTCCATACCACCCACCCTCATCACCATATAATGTCACTGTAGTTGGATGAATATGTGACTATATTTTTAAATATTGCTTTCTACAACTATGACAAATGAGATTGACCACATGAAAAACATGGTAACAAAAAATGTGGCTCAATATGATCCAAGAGTTCATCTGAAAGTTTTGAGTAAAGACAAAATTTCAGTAGGTTTAGCATGTTTTCATGAAGAGAACTCGAGATCTGGCATGGAAACTCGCCTACATTATCTGAAGTACACAAATGTGCAAACAACGGAGGTACTGTAGCACAACATATTACGGACAGGACTGTCAAGAAACAAGACAAGAAGTAGGGAACTAATTAGTTATTATTAAGGAACACAAATTAGATATTCAGCAGTCAATTATCATTTTAAGGAACAAAACACACATCCAGAGCCAAGTTATCCTTCCCCTTGAGATTGACTACTGTTGCTGCAAAGTGGAATAATAAGATCTCTAGAAATGGCTAAAATATTATAGATAGCAAAATACATCACCAACAAAAACCAAGATTTTCAATGCTATGTAAACTATTCATTGCAAAAAGAGACATCTATATATAAATATATGCAATGCATCTAAAAGTTGTACCTCGGTTATCAGCCTCAACTGATGGACATAGTCTTTTCCAGGAAATAATGGTTCTCTGGTCACAATTTCACCGAGTATGCACCCCACTGACCAGATGTCGATAGATGCAGTGTACTCTGAACAGTTAAGGAGTAGTTCAGGTGCTCGGTACCAACGAGTGACAACATATTCAGTCATGAAATCTGTCTCAGATGTTGTTCTTGCCAATCCAAAATCTCCAATTTTAAGGTCGCAATTTGCATTCAGGAGCAAATTGCTAGGCTTTAGATCACGGTGCAGGACATTTGCCGAGTGCACATATTTCAGCCCTCGAAGTAATTGATAAAGAAAGAACTGCAAAGATTAACTAGTGTCGTGAAAGCCATAATTGCAAGTTGATATGCCAAAATACCATGCAGCAAAACATTTAAGGAAACAAAGGTGTCTGATAAATTTTTTCAAAAGCCACTTACAAAAACGAAAACTAAACAGAAGATAGTAAACTAAAGGATATATTGGCAATTTATGTATCTAGTATAGCAATCATTATTTGAGAAAACAATGCCCAACTTTTGGATTCCAATTGTGCAACAAGGTCTGCTAAGGATGTAAATAGGAAAGAAGCATTCATCATGTATAATAAAATTTAGAATACAGGGACTATAGTAAAAAAGAAATATCCCCATCTGCAGTAAAATGTTTTTCGGAATGCAGGACAAGATCAAAAAGTCCAATCTTACCAAAGTACAAGGCTCAGAAACTTCTAAATGAAATGGGGGTAAAAAAAAAACACTTGCATAACTGAAGGGGCAAAACAAATTAAAGAAGCAACATTAGAATAATTAGACAAAAAAAATGTAGATATAGTCCAGATACTATCATGAATCACCTCTATTCGGTAAATGGCACATGCTTTGTCATGACAATTTTATGAAAAAACTAGTTTTTGTTGAAATGTGTATGGCACTGAATACTAACCTCACAATGTTAAATTATGCAACATCAATTATGTGCATGTCTTATGGTAAATTATGCAGAATTTATTTAGTTGCATTCAATATTAATTATTTGCCATTATGATTATTCTTTTTCACAAATAGTCTTTAGATCATTCAAGAGGACCAATAAAGCTTACATCTTATAAAGAACAACCATCACGTGTTATTACGTGTCCAAAAACCTTTTCTTTTGGTTGGCCTTATCAAACAGTTTCATAGAAGCAAGACTAAAGGTAATTGGAAAAACAAACCTGCTCTAGAGAAAAATATAACTAAGAGCAAGATGCCATTGGGTTTAGGAGGGCACAGACATTAGTAGATTTCAAAGCTTCTCAAAAGGTTACATATGGATTAGGGCAAAAAAATAAGAAGGAAGAAAAACAGGGACCTATAGATGTCTTGGTCAGTTAGGACAATGGTGCGAGGAGAGGGAGAGGTAAAAAAACTATGTTTTAGGTGACACTATTAGTTTAACCAGGGATATTGCTTTACACAAAGCTCAAAGGTACGAAAAAACACGTGGGATTTGATTACGCAAGGGATATTGTCCTACACAAAGCTCAGTTGTTGTAGAAGTTCCACATACTTGACACCGACATCACTGCATGTTCAAGTTGTAAATCACTCAATAAGTGAGTTATCAGACAAACACTTCAACACAATCAGAATTTGAGATGGTGGACACAAAGAACTGAAAATAGGTACAACAATGATCCAAGTGTACAAGTGAGGAAGCATAAAAAAATCTTTCAAGGATCCATATTAAGATCCCCTCCAAAATATATCTTCAAGCATATATGTCAATCCTAAGATCCATATTTAATGTACAAACTTCATCATGAGAAAAAATGGATCAGCTAGAATGATATAGATATCATAAACTAGTTTCCTCTCTTAACTAGGTTTTCTCCAGAGGGTGACTGTTAACACCAAACCTGGCAATGGTCATCTGTCAATGGTTGGTTGGAGCGTATTATCTGATGAAGATCGGTATCCATTAACTCGTAAACAATGTAGACATCATTGAAGTTTTCTCTTTTTGGAGGGCGTATGATATCCTTAATTGCAATAACCTGCAACATGGAACACTTGTCACAATCGGCAAGTAATATAAAGGCAGTGATGAATATTAAAAAATTTCAACAATTGAAATACATACAAGTGCATATGCTCAAAAGGATGAATATTAACTGCAACATTTTAAAAAATGAATATTGGAGACCAAGAAAGATGCATTTTTATAGTGCCCAAGCCTTTCACAAAGTACATGATCCATGCCTTAAGCATGACAACATTGGACCTGCACTGTTGAGTTGGGGAAGTTACAAAACCTTATGCCTTCATGTGCCTACCTTGTGTCCAGGTGCAAATTGTAACAACAAATGTTTCAACTCGCTATGCCCGCCTTGCACCCAATGCTCACAGTATCTATGACTTTAGTTGCATTAATCATCATTGTCAAAGGTTTCACATCAAAATAGGGTCATATATGAGCACAAATACTGCATCTACATATCAAATAATTACTTAAAAGAGGAAAATTTTGGGTAAAATAAAGCAAATAAAATACCTGTTCTACGTCCATGAAAAAAATATGAATTATATATTAATTATTAAATTGATACATAAATCTTCATGAAAGAAAACAGTGTCATTCCTACCCAGTACTTTTCAAAGGATTGTGAATTCAAAAGAGCCACATAGCTGGGAACAAAGGCACGCATATGCCTACCATAGCCATGATAAACCGAAATAAACAAAGAACCAGGCCCACCAAAAGTTAGCCTGCTTGATGCCTATCATTTTATTTAGAGCATAGTTTACCTCTCCAGTTCCTTAGAAATACATCAATCGATTTGCTTTGGCGCAATATAATCAAAGGTGCTAGACACTAAAAGGCGCCAAAGTGCCAAAATGACTGAGGCGCAAGACACTCGCCAGAGCGAGGTGCTCTCATATTTAAAAATATTAAAAAATACAACTAAGGAGAAGTATTAACACACTTGGTGGAGCAATCAAGGGAAAGGTGGAGAAGAGGAGACAATAGTAGGAGGGGAAGGAGAGAGATAGTTATCGCGAGAAGAAGAGCTCGTTGGAGATCCACTCAGCATATGGAAGCCTCTTGTGAGAGGAAGACAATGTCGCTCACCGTTGGAAAAGAAGACATCACTGGAGAGGAAGATGCCACCACTGATTAGTTTTTCTAGGGTAAGAATTAAGGTTTCATGCATGTGGGGGGAATTGGGCTCATATTGATCTGGTTCAATCAAACTAGAATCAATGAATCACACCCAATTTGGTTTGGTTCAGGCTCAAGTCAATTGGATTTCGTTCAGGCATGCACCTGAGCACACCAACTGCTTGATGTCTGGGCTCAAGCATACGCCTGGAATCAGGCATGCACTTGCGCCATGCCCAATTGAAGGCGCCTGCCCAGATGTATTACCAGGTGCTCGGGCCTCGCCTCTCCCGAGTGCCCAAGCATCTGTTGACTTCCCTGCCTTTAAGTAATCACTTTCATTAGGAAATCAGATAATGATCTGCTATTGAGTTAGAAGACAACACTAAACCTTTCTGCAATCACTTTAAAATAATGTACACAACAAGATTTACATGTTAACTTCTCTTACATAAATAAAAGTAGAGAACACAGGTACCAAGAGCCACTACCAACATCAGTAAACAAAAAGGAACCAAGTGAAAAGCACTAGAGGAAATATGGATCACCAAGCAGTAAACTTTTCCACATTAAAAGGCATAAACACAGACCATAGAGCTTATCGATCATTATTTATTTCTTTCTTATTTTTTTCAGTGACACCAGGCAGTACAGGCCAGTGTACTACCTGGTATACCAATAATGCATGCACAACTAGTATAGGTGACCAAGAATTTAAACCATTCTGATAACAGAGTGATCTAGCATGGACCCAAGACAGGCCCATCTGAAGGCCGAAAATAATATAAATCAACAACACCTAAAAGATAATCAGCCAATTCAGCAGCACGAGGTTTACATCTCCTCACGATGAAATCTGTTGCAATGCCCAAAAACCATAAAAATTATTACTCACAAAATGGTGAAAATCAGAGAAACAAATGAAAGGGCACTACATTTAAGCAAAATAACCCCAAGCAGTGCATCAACTAGCAGCACGAAAATTCATTATGAATCTGATTATGTTTCAGAATAACTGGTTATTCACAAATCTTGGGCTGTGTGTAATGGTTATCTCTGAAGTGGAGAACCGAGCCATTTCACTGGCGGACAGAGATTCTGAAGGACAGGTTTATTCTATGTCAAATGATCAGAAAACCTGTTCTACAAGGAGATGATCAATAACCGTGACTAATTCAAGGAAAAATGCACCAGGAACAGAAATGCAAATCACTTGAATGATCTTATAACTAGAAACAACTTGAGAGACAAATAATGACAAAGCCTTGTCCACTTCATGCTCAACTTACATTCTCATGATCCATGTGGCGAAGAAGTTTTATTTCCCGTAAGGTTCTTTTGGCATCAATTCTGTTATCAAATGCATTGCCAATCTTCTTTATTGCAACCTCTTCACGTGTCTGAGAATTCACTGCAGCACTAGAAAAAAGATCGAGAAATAATTCCTTTTTAATCCTGCTAAACCAAAGATGGATTTGAAGAATTAAACTAACTCAGCTTTAGCAAAGGATGAAACAAATCAAATTACGACAGATTGTAATCCTGACTCTCAAAATTTATTTAGGAGGTAGTTATGTAAAGCATACAAATGTAGAAGAAAATAATGAACAAAATGCAAATAAAATAAATAACGTTGGAACCAAAGTTTTTTTTTCCTAGGAAGCACCTTATAA
The DNA here is from genome assembly GCA_004837865.1 of Musa balbisiana. Classification (NCBI taxonomy): domain Eukaryota; kingdom Viridiplantae; phylum Streptophyta; class Magnoliopsida; order Zingiberales; family Musaceae; genus Musa; species Musa balbisiana. Next base: position 9,382,724 of record CM017191.1, on the reverse strand, counting down.
AGGGGGAAAACAGCCTCAAAAACAGATTCATTGATCTGAACAATATGATGATTTTTATTCCATCGAGCTACTCTCACTTCACTGAAGACTGTACAAAAGATGTGTCCATGTGTAATCTTCTTACTCTTTAAAAAATTACAGAGACTGATCGGTTAATCTTTGGTGGCCCTTGTATAATGGTACTATGGTTATACACTCCAAGCTGATAAATGCTAAGAATCAAGCAGAGGCAATAAGATGGCTTAGAACCTAGGCAAGAAGTATAGGCATGTGATTCAGTAGGGTGAGACTTAATTTGCACAGAGGTATTTCATAATTAGTCTCAAAGACTAAAATTAATAAAATAACAGGAAACGGGTTCACAGCATTAACAGCAAAATAGAAGAAGACAAAGAAGATAAGCAATGAAAATGCAACACTAGTAAATCGATAAGAACAAAGGAAACAGAAAATAAGTTCCGTAAGAACAGAAGGCCATAATAAACATGATTTGATGTTTCAAGTTTGATTAAAAAGATGTTAAAGTGGAATGTTTTTGCAATTTGGTAGCTTTGAGTTAAGAGTGGTGATTTATTTCGGACATATTAAAAATAAAAAAATCAACAAAATTGAGCAAAAGTATGAAAAATATTTTTCATGCATCATAGTATAGAAACCAAGCAGTAACAGATGCTAATTACTTATGGAAAGGATGGAGATCTTATCATGAAATGCCACAGTCCACATAAGATCAGCCCAAGTCCTCCAAACCCATCCAGGGGTTTGGAGGATGAATTCAGTGATCTATCCATACATGTATCTAATGTATGTGTAAGTACAAGGTATAAAAATATAAGGTTACAGCCAAGGATTTAATTTTGAATAATACTGCCCATACCAGACTGTACCGTTGATTGTGGCTGTTTCCGCCCCGTTACCCATCCTAAATTGGTCATCACCGCTCGCTACCGAATGGTATTAGCCAAGGGAGAAGAAGAAGAGAAGAAGAAGAGGAGAATCTGGAGATCCGACGTCGGTCTCCTCCTCGTCTAAAGCAACGAGGGCCTCGGCATCATTGCAACTTCTCCTCATAAAAGAAGAGGAAGAAGAAGAGGAGAATCTGGAGATCCGACGTCGGTCTCCCTCCTCGTCTAAAGCAACGAGGCCTCGGCATCATTGGCAACTTCTCCTCATCCGCGCGGGGAGAAGAAACCGAGCGTCGTCGAGGCGACATTTCTTCTCTCCACACAGGCAGAAGAAACGGGGTGACAACGTCGCCTCGTCGCCCTTTATTGCACAGGGAGAAGGAAACAGTTTCTTCTCCCCATCTTCTCCCCGCGTAGGTAGAAAAGAGGCAACGTCAAAAAGGGCGAGAAGGAAACCGAGGTTTCTTCTCCCCATCTTCTCCCCGCGTAGGTAGAAAAGAGGCAACGTCAAAAAGGGCGAGAAGGAAACCGAGGTTTCTTCTCCCCATCTTCTCCCCGCGTAGGTAGAAAAGAGGCAACGTCAAAAAGGGCGAGAAGGAAACCGAGGTTTCTTCTCCCCACGCACCAAAAAAGGCGACGAGGCAGTCGGCCCTTTTTTTTTACTTATATATATGTATGTACATGTACATATATATATATACATACGAAATTTCAATCCTTGGTTACAGCATCATCATCTATATTCTGGAAGTTTTAGAAAAGGAAGCTAGAAAGAAAGAAAGAAAGAAAGAAGAGGAGAATCTGGAGATCCGACGTCGGTCTCCCTCCTCGTCTAAAGCAACGAGTCTCCCCACCACCAAAAGGCGACGAGGCAGTCGGCCCTTTTTTTTAATTATATATATGTGATAGATAGTATTTACATGTACATATGTATGTACCATGTACTATAATACTATATATCCATCATATACATATATATATATATACATACGAAATTTCAATCCTTGGTTACAGCATCATCATCTATATTCTGGAAGTTTTAGAAAAGGAAGCTAGAAAGAAAGAAAGAAATATTATCTCAAATATCATCAGAATTTCAGGGGGAAGCAAGGGATGCAAAGGATAAAAAATAAATTGTAAGCGGCATGGAAGCATTGCCCTGTGTGAAAGAACAAGGTTTGCCCTTGTTTAATACATCTACTTCTGATTTTAAGCTGTTGAAATTGAATCAAAATATGTCCACTTTTGCTCTCTCCAGGCCTTGGTCTTGCATGGAATCAACCTGGAGCTTGGAATCATTGACAAAAAGTAATGCAATAGCAATAATCACAGAAAAAGATGCAAAAAGTGGAATGTGAACATGACAGAGAAACAGAAGAAAAAAGCATAACAAAGCTTAGCAGCAACGATGTACCAAAGAAGAAAAAAAGGGGGAACAAACCTCACTGAATTATCTAATGATTAGAAAAGTGATATCGGGAGCTAAAATTGGTGCATCTTCATAGTGCCTAAGCCTTTCATCAAGTGGACTGTCACGAACGGTCGCTTCGCACCCGCAACAACTTCGTTCAACGAACCGTTCGTCGCTCACCCCACCATGTACAGCTGCTTGGCAGGATATTTTCTCTTAGTTTTGGGTCATTTTGCTTGTAAAAATGTAAGTTCGAACTCGCTGCAGCGTTACAAAGCGACCGCTCACCGAACCGAGCAAAACAGCCCCAAAACAGCCCAAAACAGCTCCGTTTTCGTGTGCCGCGGGCTGATTTCTGGAATCTGCCTCCGCTCACCAAAACGTCAGCCATCTCAGCCCCTAGGAACCCCCCGGGTGGCACAGGGCTGGATGGGGCTTCGGTTATATACCGGGCGTTGAACTCTCTTTCGCAAGTTCGCACGTGACCTTTACGGGGACTTGTGTTCGCGCTCGGGACCAGGTGAGCGGCTGTTTGTGGGCTTGCAGCTGTTCGTTCATCCTTGAAAGCCTTGTTTTTCCCCCTCTCCCTCTTTTCTCTTGTGCACACAAGGTGTTCGTCGAATTGCTTGTAAAGCTTCCCCTTTTCCGCGAGACTTCGAGACTTGTCCGTCGCTCGTTCTTTCGAACTAACCAACTTTCTCTTTTACAGGTCCTTCGGGACCTGCGAGAGGTTACAAAGTGGGCTGATCCTTGCGGAGCAAGATCGCAAGGGCGAAGCGCGACTTAGGCACCGCAAGCTAAGTTCGCGTCCTCGCCACGAGGGTGACTCGGAACTTGGGTAACGCAAGCTAAGTTCGCGTTTTAGCCGCAAGGGTGCCTCACGCCTTAGGCAACTCCAGCTAAGGCCGTGACATTGTGGTATCAGAGCGGGCAAGCACTTCGAGCGAGCAGCGAAGGAACTTCGCAACTTCGCCATGGCAAAGCATCGTGGCGAATCAAGCAAGACGGGGCAAGCCGGACCCTTGCCCCAAGCAGCCGCAGGTGGGCTGCATGTGCACACTCGCTCTCATGCTGTTGGAGCCGCTCAAGAGGAGCGCGGCAGCGAACGTGATGAGCGAGAAGTTGGCTACTCTCCGCGAGCGGAGGAAGCGCAATCTGGAGCGCTAACTGGGAAAAAGAGTCACAAGGAGAGACTCACAACGGCGGAAACCCGCCTGGATGTTCTTGAAGCGAGCGTGGAGGAACTCTACCACGGCCAACAAAGGCTTGTCGGGGTAGAGAGCTCGCAAGAGGAAGCGGAGTCTAGGATCGATAAGGTCGAGGCCCTAGTCGACCGACTGTCGGATGACACCAAAGACTCCGTGCAGCACCTACAAGAAGTGGTGGCGGAACTCTCTTCAAGGGTGGCTATGCTCACGAGAGCACTAAATGCGGGAGGAAGCAACACCCGCGTTGCACCACCACAAAACTTGAGGGCACCCGAGCCTCATGGTTATGGAGGGGCCAGAGATGCCAAAGAGCTCGAGAATTTTCTGTTCGACATGGAACAATACTTTCGAGCTACGAGGCCCGATTCTGAAGAAACCAAAGTTTCTATAGCAACAATGTATCTGAACGGAGATGCAAAACTTTGGTGGAGAACCCGTTGGGAGGAGATCCAACAAGGTCGGTGTCGAGTTGACACATGGGAGGACTTGAAGCGGGAGTTGCGAACTCAGTTCCTACCGGAGAACACCGAGTTCGTCGCAAGAAGGAAGTTGAGACAACTCCGCCAAAATACTTCCATCCGAGACTACGTGAAGCAATTTTCTGCGCTAATGCTGGACATCCAAGACATGTCCGAGAAGGATAAGCTGTTCAGCTTCCTTGATGGTTTAAAGCCATGGGCGCAACAAGAACTACATCGAAGGAATGTCGCCGATTTGGTCGGGGCAATTGCTGCCGCAGAAAGGCTCACCGACTTTGTTTCCTCAGAAGACCCGGGAAGAAGAAAACAATCTTCAAGCAATCGCCCTCCAAAATATTCTCGAGGGAAGGAGCTCGGGGGCGAACAAAAGAAGAAGAGTTCCCACAAAGGGCCAAGCCCGAAAGGCAAGGCCCCGAAACCTGGCGGATGCTTCTTGTGCGGAGGGCCGCACATGGTGAGGGAGTGCCCACAAAAACAGGCACTCAACGCTTTAACAGCTTCCATCCACCCCCCCAAATCGGACAAGGGCAAGGCTGTCGCTCTTAGTTCGAGTAGTTCTGAATCCAACAGCGACGGCGAGGAGTCGCAAGGACCCCGGATGGGAGCAATGCGTTTGTTGAACGCCATGCGGGGTCAAGTGGGGGAGAACACGAAGACAAGGCTACAAAAAGCAGGAACTGGTGAGCTGATGTACGTGGACATCAAGCTAAATGGCCAAACAACCCGTGCTATGGTGGACACGGGTGCCACCCACAACTTTATTGCCGATTCAGAAGCAAAGCGACTTGGGCTGATCTTGGAGAAGAGCCCAAGCCGAATGAAGGCGGTGAACTCGGAGGCCAGGCGAATCTCCGGGTTGGCGAAGGGAGTTCCCATCAAGATCGGAACATGGAGCGGGAACACCAACATGATGGCAGTGCCACTGGACGACTTCCAAGTGATTCTTGGAATGGAGTTCATGCACGCAGCGAAGTTGGTGCCAATGCCGTTCCTAAACTCCTTGTGTATGATGGGGGGTGACGATCCCTGCGTGGTTCCCGTCTCTCGGAGAGGAACCAAGGAACCCCAACACATATCAGCTTTGCAACTGAAGAAAGGGGTGCGGAAAGGTGAACTAACATTCGTGGCCGCTATGAAGCTACAGCCGCTCGACAAGAGGGCCGTTCAAGAACCTGCTGCAGTGGCGAACGTCCTGAAGGAGTTCAATGATGTTATGCCACCCGAGTTGCCGAAGACTCTTCCACCACGCAGAGGCGTAGATCATAGCATCGAGCTGGAGCCAGGAGTGAAGCCTCCAGCGAGACCACCCTACCGCATGCCCCCGCCAGAGTTGGCTGAACTCAGAAAGCAGTTAGGTGAACTGCTAAGCGGTGGTCTCATCCGCAGCTCTAAAGCACCATTCGGAGCTCCAGTCCTCTTCCAAAAGAAACAAGATGGGAGCCTCCGACTATGCGTTGATTATCGAGCCCTCAACAAAGTGACGGTGAAGAACAAGTATCCCATCCCGCTCATCGCGGACTTGTTCGACCAGTTGGGCAAGGCCAAGTATTTCTCGAAACTCGACCTTCGGTCGGGGTACTGGCAGGTGCGCATTGCTGAAGGCGACGAAGCGAAGACTACCTGTGTGACCAGGTATGGAGCGTTTGAGTTCCTGGTGATGCCTTTCGGCTTAACCAACGCTCCGGCCACGTTCTGCACTCTCATGAACCAGTTATTCAAGGAGTATTTGGACAAGTTCGTGGTCGTCTACTTAGACGATATCGTCGTCTACAGTCAAACGCTCGAGGAGCATGTCAAGCACCTACGGACAATTTTCAAGGTTCTCAGGGAGAACACTTTGTTCGTGAAAAGGGAGAAATGTTACTTTGCCCAAACGGAGATCTTATTCTTGGGGCATCGAATCGGTGATGGCTCCATTCGGATGGACAAATCAAAGGTGCAAGCAGTTGCGGAATGGCGAACTCCAAAGAAGGTGCCAGAGTTGAGATCCTTCCTTGGTTTCGTCAACTACTATCGACGCTTCATAGCGGGGTATTCGAAGCGTGCAACTCCACTGACGGAGTTACTGAAGAAGGAGCAGCCTTGGAAGTGGTCTGACAAATGTGAAACAACATTCCAAGATCTGAAGGCTGCTGTTCTGGAAGAACCGGTGCTCAAATTGCCGGACTATGGGGAGCCCTTCGAAGTCCATACAGATGCTTCAGACTTCGCTATTGGGGGAGTGCTCATGCAGGAGGGTCATCCGGTGGCCTACGAGAGCCGCAAACTCAACGAGACCGAGCGGCGGTATCCGGTGCATGAGAAGGAGATGACGGCGGTGATCCACTGTCTACGGGTTTGGCGACACTATCTTCTCGGATCGCGATTTGTGCTGAGGACAGACAACATCGCTCTGAGCTATTTCCAAACTCAGAAGAAACTCTCCCCAAAACAAGCACGATGGCAGGACTTCTTGGCCGAATTTGATATGGCAATGGAGTATAAACCTGGGAAGGCAAATGTCGTGGCCGATGCATTGAGTCGGAAAGTGGAGCGCATGAATGCCATACAATTGGAGGGCGGAGGCCAAGCAAGTCAGTTGTACTCCAACTTCCTTTCCAGGATCAGGGATGGACTGTATAGTGACCCCCAAGCAGTCATCCTGATGCAGCTCATCAAAGAAGGCAAGGCACGACGATTTTGGGTCCAGGAGGGACTTGTTTACACAAAAGGGAATAGGGTTTACGTTCCCCGAGTGGACAATTTGAGGCGTGAACTCTTAAAAGAGTGTCATGATTCCCTTTGGGCTGGACACCCAGGTATTCACCGAACATTGGCTCTCGTGGAGAGGGCCTTCTACTGGCCAAAGATGGGGATTGACGTGGAGGAATATGTTCGAACGTGCCTCACTTGCCAACAAGACAAGGCGGAACAACGGAAGCCGGTGGGACTTTTGGAGCCGTTGCCCGTGCCAGAGAGGCCGTGGGAGAGCATTTCCTTGGACTTCATATCGAGCTTGCCACTTGTAGGGAGACTCGGATCGATACTCGTGGTGGTCGATCGGTTTTCAAAGTATGCAACGTTCATTGCTGCTCCCCTACACTGTTCAGCAGAGGAGGCGGCCAAGCTGATGATGAGAGATGTGGTGAAGTATTGGGGAGTCCCGCACAACATCATTAGTGATCGAGATGCTCGGTTCCTGGGACGATTCTGGACCGAGTTATTCAAGTTGTTGGGGTCAAAGTTATACTTCTCCATAAGCCTCCACCCCCAGACGGATGGTCAGACTGAAAGGATAAACTCGCTCTTGGAGCAATATCTTCGGCACTACGTGAGTGCCAACCAACGAGATTGGGTGAAGTTGTTGGACATTGCCCAATTCTCCTACAACTTGCAGCGGAGCTCTGCATCCAACAAGAGCCCCTTCGAGATTATTACAGGACAACAACCGTCAACTCCGCACACCATGGCAATTGGATACACTGGGAGTAGCCCGTCAGCTTACCATTTCGCAAAGGAGTGGCACCGAAATGCAGATATTGCGCGGGCTTACTTGGAGAAGGCGGCAAGAAGAATGAAGAAGCGGGCAGACTTGGGAAGGCAACCGCAAGAGTTCAAGGTCGGCGATTTGGTGTTGGTAAAGCTTCAACCAGCATCACTCCAATTCTTCCGGAACAAAATCCACAAGGGATTGGTGCGCAAATATGAAGGGCCCTTCCCAATTATCAGCAGGGTAGGCAATGTTTCCTACAAGTTGCAGCTGCCGGCGTGGTTCAAAATTCACAATGTTCTTCACGCCAGCAACCTGAAAGCCTACCACTCGGATCCGCAAGATGCATCACGAAGTATACCAACTCGGCTACCCCCCACCACTGCCTCCTACGAGAAGCGAGTTGAAACAATCTTGGCGGACCGTAAGATAAAGCTACCCAATGGAGCTGAACAGACGAAGTATTTGGTGAAGTGGCGAAAGCTTCCCCGAACCGAAGCCAGCTGGGAGCCAGAGGACGCCCTACGGCATGAAGAAGCAATCGTCAACAACTATCAATAAGCGTCGACGAGGGCGTCGACAGTTTAAGTGGGGGAGAATGTCACGAACGGTCGTTTCGCACCCGCAACAACTTCGTTCAACGAACCGTTCGTCGCTCACCCCACCATGTACAGCTGCTTGGCAGGATGTTTTCTCTTAGTTTTGGGTCATTTTGCTTGTAAAAATGTAAGTTCGAACTCGCTGCAGCGTTACAAAGCGACCGCTCACCGAACCGAGCAAAACAGCCCCAAAACAGCCCAAAACAACTCCGTTTTCGTGTGCCGCGGGCTGATTTCTGGAATCTGCCTCCGCTCACCAAAACGTCAGCCATCTCAGCCCCTAGGAACCCCCCGGGTGGCACAGGGCTGGATGGGGCTTCGGTTATATACCGGGCGTTGAACTCTCTTTCGCAAGTTCGCACGTGACCTTTACGGGGACTTGTGTCCGCGCTCGGGACCAGGTGAGCGGCTGTTTGTGGGCTTGCAGCTGTTCGTTCATCCTTGAAAGCCTTGTTTTTCCCCCTCTCCCTCTTTTCTCTTATGCACACAAGGTGTTCGTCGAATTGCTTGTAAAGCTTCCCCTTTTCCGCGAGACTTCGGGACTTGTCCGTCGCTCGTTCTTTCGAACTAACCAACTTTCTCTTTTACAGGTCCTTCGGGACCTGCGAGAGGTTACAAAGTGGGCTGATCCTTGCGGAGCAAGATCGCAAGGGCGAAGCGCGACTTAGGCACCGCAAGCTAAGTTCGCGTCCTCGCCACGAGGGTGACTCGGAACTTGGGTAACGCAAGCTAAGTTCGCGTTTTAGCCGCAAGGGTGCCTCACGCCTTAGGCAACTCCAGCTAAGGCCGTGACAGGACGGTGCATGCCTCTAGCACAACAAATAACTTGTTTTGTCTTGAGTAAGGCAAATTATATAACATGTGCCTTGTTGAACCTACATTGTGTTTAGCCACAGGCATGATTATAACAACAAAACTTGAGCCACGCTATGGTTAATTTTTGACCTAGGTGCATCGTTGTCGCTGTCAAAGGTTATGCATCACCATGGTAAATTCTGATCACAATCACTCCATGTTCATTTCAAATGAAAGCTTACGCACAAAATGAACAAGTTATGCAAAATCTTTAGTTGTCTGATAATAATGTGATATGGTATGAATTTCTCAAGCACATCATGGAAAGAAGAGCATTTCCAGCAACTGCCTCGTTGCCAATCATCTCAAAGTCAACTTTTTCTTACTTCCCAAATCCTTTGTTTTTGAGGAACAAAATTTCAAGATCGCCCACGACAATGGGCGTAGTGACTATCTTTGCTGCAATTAGTGCTGCCTCGAGAGTCCCTTAGGATCTGTCTCATTATGACGCCACGTCAATTGAACTCGATACTACAGTCGAAGTTACCTATTCTTCTTCCTTTTAATTATTATAACTCGAACACAAATTAAAAAGAGGAACAATGAGAAGAAACAGAGAACCTAATCGGAAACCAATATCTCCATCGCAAGAAGGGAACTCCTCCAAACCCATAAAAATGGGAGCATTACGACTCACCAGACGATGCCGTAGGCGCCGCGGCCGATGGGGCGGAGCGGGGGGACGTACTTGGCGGTGACCTCGAAGAAGTTGCCGTACACGTTGTACTGCACGTACCGGCCGCCATGCGTCGGGAAGCCCTTGATCGGCCCCTCCCCATGGGGGGCGGCAGCGGGCGCGGAATCCATTCCGAGGACCTCTCCCTGGGATTCTCCGCTCCCTCGTCCTCCTCCTCCTCTTCCGCAGCGATCAGATATCAGAGAAATGGGGGGAAGAGATGATATAGGGTCTCGTGGAGGAGGAGAAGAGGGGAAAGGGAAAAGCTCGTGAGATGGGAGTTGAGCTGCGTCTGCGCTGCTTCGACGGCTGCATCTTCTTTCTTATTGGTCGCTTCCCGTCGCCATCGACGCCTCTTCCTCGGCGAGTAAGATGTTGACCGGACTGTAGCCAAAGCTGAGACCAGCAGCATATGAAATTACAAGGCAGCTTCCATCCTCCCCTGTTTTTGTTTTTATGTTGTGTTTCTTGTTTTATACAACAACCACCAACAATAACGCCAACAAACCATTCTGTTTCAACTGATTAACCTCAAATACATAGATATGTCGTATAAGATAATAATATTAATTATTTTAAAAATATATAAATTCTTTTATAATTTTAAACAAATATAAAGTTATTTTTATTCTTAAAAATTAACTTTAGCGTCAATAAAGAACAAAATGAAAAAGAATATGTACAAGTGATAAAGACATTAATATTATTTGTACAATAAAAAAGAAGACAAATTTTTTTAATAAAAATTAAAAATAAAGATCTAAATAATTTTAATTTAACTAAAGATATTATTTATTGTATAATTTCTAGAAATTTTTTAGGTTTCATCTTATATTTTTTATAATCATTATAATTAATTATCTTATCTCTTCTAACTACACCATCAATACATGTATTTCTTATAGTATAATAATAAATAATTATATTATTTTTTGTTTTCTAAAGTGCAATAATAATGTCATATGCTCCAAAAAAAGGACTTAATTACAAGGTTTTATAGGTGTATATACTTACAAGTATCTTGAGAAGACATGAAGACATAATTTGTATAGAATAATTACAATTTACTTATGTAAACATTTTAAAAGATCCACAAATGTATATATATATATATATATATATATATATATATATATATATATATATATATATATATATATATATATATATATATATATATGTTTCAGCTAATAGTCAAACAATAATCAGCTGACAAATATTATATATATATATAATATTTGTCAGCTGATTATTGTTTGACTATCAGTTGAAAATTTACTTGTCATCAATACATTTTCCTTGACTTAAATATTAATAATATTTTAGTACTCATAATTTCACGAAAATAAAAATTAATTATACATATAAATTTAGTTTATATAGAAAACGATGATAAAACGGATGAAGTCCATCTCTCTCTTCTCGTCTGTGTTGGGGGAAGGGAGAGGAAGGCTTGTCACCAACTCGTCTTTTACTTGCTGTTGTCTCATATGATTCCTCTTTTCCTGAAGGAAGCCAAGGAATAGAGATGTAATGTAACAGTAGAAAGAACTGCAGTTGAAAGCTCCCAAGATCCCATCTTTAGCAGCCAAGCCATGGAGAGGCACAGATGCAAGCTGTGCTTCCGCCGCTTTGCCAATGGTCGCGCCCTAGCAGGTCACATGCGCTCCCACCACGTGGTTCCGGCGAGAGCACCCCGCCCCCTCCCCTCCCCCTCGCCCTCTGCCTCCTCCTCGTCTCCCCTGGCCGCGACCGCCGCTGAGGCGGAGGAGGAGGTGAAGCCGTCGGCGATGTACGCCCTCCGTGAGAACCGAAGGGAGAGCTTCTTCTCCTCCTCCGCCGCTGCCGCCTTCCAGGACCGCGGGAGCGACACTGAGTCGTCCATCCGCCGCTGGCCCAAGCGCCGGCGCCGACTCCCAGCAGAGCCCCCAGCCGCGGATGAGCCGGTCAGCTCCGTCTCCGACGCATCCCCCGACGAGGACGTCGCCCGCTGCCTCATGCTGCTCTCGCGCGACGCGTGGTCCAAATGCAAGGCAGAGGGGCGCCACACCAACGGCTGGGATGAGATCGAAGGAGAGGCATACGAGGAGGAGGAGGAGGAGGAGGACGACGACGAGGAGGAGGAGGATGGGATCGGATCCAGATCGAGGCGGCCGAAGAGCAGATTCCAGTGTGGAATGTGCCGGAAGGTGTTCCGATCATACCAAGCACTCGGCGGCCACCGCGCAAGCCACAAGAGGGTGGGGGCGAATTGCGTTCCTAGCCCCGCGGGAATGCGGATCCACGGCGAGGATTCCTCCGGCACCACCGCAGCCCACCATGACGCAAAGCTCTGGGAGTGCCCATACTGCTACCGGGTCTTCGTCTCCGGCCAGGCTCTCGGTGGCCACAAGAGGTCCCACCTTTCCTCCTCTGCTGCCGCCACCGCCACCGCCACCGCCTCCACCTCTCCTGCCGTCCCACTTCTTCGTCCACCCTCGCCCTTCACCTCCGCCGCAAACAACGACACCAACAGCGGCATAGATCTCAACCTCCCAGCTCCAGACGATGAGGCGGAGCTCTCGGTGGTCTCTATCGCAACAGAGTCCGCACGCAAATGACTTCATCTCGCCACTTAGATCACCTTCCATTACAGAAAAAGACGCCATCTTGAAGCAATTCGAGGCAAATTCCAATGCAAGCAACACCAAACTCCACCCAAAATCTCATCTTTTGAGGTGGCCACTGGGAACGAGGATCCAATTCCATTCAGCTGACATCAAGTTCCGATTTTTATCGCATTCTTTCGTTGTTTTTGTGCTACAGTTTGGGTTTTATGAGCTATATAAATCTTTCTTCAGCAACTAGTGGATAGCAAACTAGCTGGACTATAATCAAGCAAAAATTTCCTGTAATTAAGCAAGGAGTGAAAGCCTGGTGCTCTGTAACTGAGTCAAGAGGAAGAAGATGGGAGAGTGGATTTGGAATCACAGGCGCAGTTTCCAGCTGTTGTTGGCTCTCCTTGTGTCCATTCAACTGGGTCCCCTGCTTTTGTTGTTTCTGATCCCTAATGGATGTACTTAAAATAATAATCAAGGACTCTCCTTGTTGAGTGATACCTACCGTTCAACTCCTCAACCTAGCTCTGTGAAGGAAAGCCACAGCTTATTACCATTCTTTACGACGATACCACCTTCTTCCCCATTTGTAAGCTTGCTTTGCTTTGGACAACCTTGCAATGAATGGCTCAAAGGAGTCTCTTCGATGGGGGATGATTCCTTGGGAGGGAATCCCCAACTCATCATTGTTGCGGCTTCTCACTCTGACCAAGAGGAGCAGCAGCAGCTCTTAGGAAAGTCAACTTAGGGAAGCTGAAGGCCACACTACTGTATCTGCTCCACCTCACAAGCTCAGAGCCAAACCGTTCTTCTCTCACCTGCACCTACTACCATGCGATGAACCAAGCTCAGCTCATCAATGTAGTAGGATTCGAATGAAAGATATGATTACAGTGTATGGTTGTCTCCAACTCCAGATCAGGTGCAAGCCGAAGAGTGCCTAAAAATGCGGCCTTTGGGTTGGGAATCGTTGAGTGACGGGCTTCGAGATGTCGGCCACTTGGGGTGGAGTCAGCTTTGCGACATCAACTGCTCCTCCCCCCCCAACCACAAGTTGAAAGCTCGCAATGGATGGATAGCCTGTGCGCATCAGATCTCGGATCAATTGCCGAGATAAATGGCATCCTCAGAGCTGGTCCAAAGCATGGGATGGAGCAATGACAATCTAAGACTTGATGACGAAAACTTTCCACCATTATTAATGATACACCTATTTGAATTGTGCAATAATAAGAGAAATAAGCCACATAATGCTGCTCAATCCATATAGAAAGGCCAATAAAATTTGGGCCATTTTGATCAAAATAGGTAAACTCTCCATTTCTATTCATCCTTATTGTATTGTCCTTTGGGTTTGGGGGATTTGCCCTCCATTACTTGTATTGCAAAGAAAACCTTTTGATGTTTCAGATATTATCCTATTTCCAAAAGCCAAATTTTATGCAATTCCCAATAATTAAACAAAATGGGGACAAATTTTGCTTGTAAATAATATAAGCATAATAGATGGGTAACAAATTTTGCATTTATATTTGTAAAGTTAAGATTTTTTTTTTTCGGTACAATACTAAAATGATTTAATTAATTGGATTATAATAGGAGTTATTTTTGATATGAGGGCATTTTGATCATTTGAAAAAGATAGAACTCCTTATAAACATTATGGAAACAATAGAAAATAATGGAGCTTTTCCAAAAAAATGTTATAAAGTTTGAAAAATAGTAATGTCCCTCTAAATATTAAGATTCTCCACATAAAGCTTGTTGTTAAGATCAATCCAAAGTAGATTACTAGTATCCATAATTACCAATAATTAGTTTAAACATTAAAATTATTTTTTTGAAAAGAAAGAAAACAACATGCCTTTACTGTTCTTACCATTACAACAGTCTGTAGAAGGAGAGATCAGTATCCTAACAATTAAACAACAAGGATAAATAATATATATTCATGGAATTTACAGGATATATGGTAAAGTCAACTTTACAGCAATAAAGATAGAAATTGCGAACTTTGGAGGGCTACATATGTAATAATATCCAACCATTCATATAAAGAAATAGGTAGGTTAGCCTTGAAAGATTTTGATTAGTAATTGGGTTCCAATCCAAAAAATAAGAACAAAGAAATGATTGTTGATCACAAGATCCTGAATCGAATGCCTCCTCGATCAACTTATTTCTGAAGTGCTGAAATTTCTATATAATACACTAAGTATAATAGTCATGTACTGTACGCCACAAGAACAATGTTCAGGTGGCAACATGATGCAGAACTATGATGAGCAGAGAGAAATAGTTGCCATCAAAGATGCAGCGTTAGGTCGATCTCCTCGTCACTTGCGTTCTTGGCATCCGTAGCCCCACCGAGATCTTCCTTGGATGCGAAGCTTGGGTTTGTGGAAGTCGATGGGGCTTCCATCCTCGTGGATGTTGATGGTATTTCCGTTCTTGCTTGTGCCATCTCAGGCCTCGTCGTGCTCGGAACACCAGCAAATCTAGAGTGGTAGGACCTCTGCAGCGCAATCCTCCACTGCGCCTCATCTCTCGACACATGATCACCGTAGGGAGAAGCGAAGAAAGGCTGCTTTGAAGTGTGCCTAGTCGTGCCGTAGCCGTGGAAGTTGTAAGGTGGATGATATGGTTGGTGCACGTAAGACCTCTGCATAGGGAGGTTCGGCTTTGGGAGCAAAGGCGGAAGATGTGAGTGGTAGCCGGAAGGCCTCAGCATGGGGAGGTCCGGCTTCGGGGACAAGGGCGGAAGATGTGGTTGGTATCCGAAAGGCCTCAGCACGGGGAGGGCCGGCGTAGGGAGCAAGGGCGGCGCGAACTGGGCTCGGGCTGCGTGCATGGAATAGTAATGGGGTGGCACAAATGACGGGTATGGGAGTATGGGGACAGGAGCACGGTTGTCGTAGAGCCCCCACAAGTTCTCCAATAGTCCGGCGGCGTCGCGCTCCATGCGGTGGCCGTTTTGGTGGCCACCCAGGGCTTGCCCGGTTGTGAACGTCCGGTCACAGTACTGGCACTTGAAAGTCCTGTTCTCCTCCTCTTTGTTCTCTAGTTGATCGGCCAATCCAACCCTCCCTGATTCATCTTCGTTCGACATTTTGATCTGCAACGATTCGAAACCCTACTGGTCAGCCACTGTTTCATGATTCATACACCGATGAAAATGAAAGATTTAGGTCACAAAAGTACGTGCTAAATGCATGCAGAAGCAGCACGTAGGTCGGAAGTATAAGAAGAAAAATGTGGACACTAAATAGAGATAAGAGACAGAGATGAAGCAGAAGATCAAGAACAAAGTGAAAGACGTACCGCTGGTGATGATGCAAGTCCACTGGAATCGTATTTGATGGGCGAGATGTGGTTGCAATCACCTCCTTTTATACTTTGGGATCGATTATGGTAAGGTGTCTTTTGCTGCATGCCAATAGAAATCTGACAAAAACATGTCTAGATTGAAAGAAGATTTTTACAGCGAAGATGGGAAATCTTTAGACTATGGATTGTCAATGTGGAAACTGTTCATTCCTTAAACCATGCATTCATCCCCTTTCAACAACTAATGCTAGATTGCCAATTCTGCAAATGGCATATGGAGACAATTAAGATTACTTTTGGGGGAGTTCTCTAGTTGGTGCTTCTTTCAGTCATGTCTTTAACTCTTTGCACCGTTTATCGACTTTAGAAAGGTGTTTATTTAAGTAACTATGTGGTATTTCCAATTTGGAAATACTACAAATGTATATATATATATATATATATATATATATATATATATATATATATATATATGTATAAAAGGAATTTATAAATCCTTGAAAAGTTTGGAAATATAATATTTACTATTATAAATTTCAGCATAATGTATATCCTTAGAAATGTTAAGATCCTTCACATATATTAGTGCCACATTCAAATGTTACTATAGTAAATATTAGTTTATCTGAGTTGATATACAATTAATTAACTTACTTTAGGCGTACATGCAAGTTTTTAGAATTTAAAGTGATACATGTGTTAAAATTAAATTATTAGGAGTAAACATAAAAATATTGATTTTGGTGGGGTATACAAAATATTAAATATTAAAAAAAAATAATTTTAAATGTTTAAAATTAAATTAATTTTAGGAACTTACATTCTAACCTGATCTATTCAAGATTTAAATTTAAGAGTCTATAAAATGTTCGATAGCATTAGGGTATGTCAACTTGGTATGCATGCACAGCGATTTTAAACATAAGAGATGAATAGGGTCATCGAGGTGTATAAACCTGAATCACTCACATAGAAAGTATTGAATACAAGAGAGAGCATCAACCCATGATGACTTGAACGACCCACATAGGCGGTTCAAGCGTAAGTGATATGTAAGGTCATTGGGTTGTGCACAATAGCATTATAGCATGTCGACTTAAACAATATGTCACTCATTAAAGATACACAAAGGCCTTCCAACATGTTGATTTGAACTATCGTAGGGGGTGTCAGATATAGGAGATGTGTGAGGTTCTTGAGGCATGTTGAGTTAAACAACTTGTATATGGGATGTCGAATATTAGAGATGTGTGAGGGTATCAAAGCATGCTAACTTGAAATACTCGTATAAAGGATGTCGAATACAAGAGATGTGCTAGTGCGTCAAGGCATGCTTATTTGAATTGGTTGCATAGTGGGGTATCAGGCATAAGGGCATCATGGCATATTGATTTGAACCATTTATGTGGGAGGTGTGGAATGTAGGAGATTAATAATTTATGATAAGGTGTTGAATGCTGAATAGGTCACATGTTGATTTCAATTGCTTGTATGCAGGGTGTCATATATATAGAAGAGCACAAGGGGCATCAAGCATATAACTTAAATCTAATAGAGGTTGTTATACTTGATTATCACAACATACTAATTTGAATCACCCACAAGGTTGTTCGACATAGAGACACATGATAATGTCAGAGTATGTCACTTGAACCACTCGTGCAGGGTGTTAGAAGGAGACTCTCATATAGGTGGTGCCAGGTGTCTGTAATGTGAGAGTGTCAACACATTCTAGCATGATCGCCCATGTAAGAGTTCTCAATGTAGGAGACAGATGTAGGAGACGTGATAATTTTAGGTCATGCCAACTTAAATATGTTGATTTCAATTGCTTGTATAGCAGGTGTCATATATAGAAGATGCACAAGGGCATCAAAGCATATAACTAAATCTAATAGAGGTTGTTATACTTGATTATCACAACATACTAATTTGAATCACCCACAAAGGTGTTCGACATAGGAGACACATGATAATGTCAGAGTATGTCAACTTGAACCACTCGTGCAGGGTGTTAGAAGGAGACTCTCATATAGGTGGTGCCAAGTGTCTGGACATGTGAGAGTGTCAACACATTCTAGCATGAATCGCCCATGTAAGAGTTCTCAGATGTAGGAGACAGATGTAGGAGACGTGATAATTTTAGGTCATGCCAACTTAAATTATCATGTTCCGGGTGTTAGATGCTAGATATACATGAGGTCGTCTGAGCATATCAACTTGAATCATCTAGATATAGGGTGTTATATAAAAGATATGCACAAGGGTTAGGACATGCTAGCTTGAATCACCCACATAGGGAGTATGGAATATGGAGCACATAATAGGGCATTGACATGTGCCTTACATGAACTATTAATGTAGAGGATATCAAATGTAGGAGATGCATGAGGTGTTTGAGGTTGAGACCCTCCTAATGTTAAATTATTACTATTAGAGTTAATTGTCAATCCACATCATAGAGTTTGAGCCAACCTGGCCCACTTCCTAAATGTCATTGTATCTTTAGAAATATCTATTCAAGGAAGTAGCTATTCGTTCATAATGACTTACCTCAAGATAAGTCTCTAGCATTATAAATGTCACATACAAACCTAGCATCTGGAGTGTATTCGGCGTTACCACTCTGATGCTTAAATTAGTTTGTGGTTGAGTTTCAAAATAAAATTTTAGCTCTTAAATCATATATGAGAGGTTTCTATTTATAGAACGATGAGTTGATATTCTAAAGATATAAAATATTCTAATGAATATTCTTCGCTTCAGCTCACGTTAATTAAAAGTCTGATTAGGCTTTGCTTGTTGAGTCGTAATTGGTCAGAAATATCAATCATTGATTGACAAATATTAACTAATCAAAACAAACAAAATACTAAATATACTAAGAAAATAATATTTAAAGTATAAATTAAATTAAACATCTTTAAATTACGAAGAAAACATATTTGAAGCAACTAGTAGGTACTCACAAAATGTAGATTAAATCTACATGGATGCCTATAACTCTAGTTTTGGTGGTTTCTTCTCACTTCTAGTTAAGTGTTTAATGTGACAACTTATATACCTAAGTCAATATAACATTCACTCTACACTTTTGACTAAGTTTCCCTTATTATGAATATAAGATTATTTGGCAACATTATAGTCTATCCATGACATTGAAATTTATTCTCTTGATCACTGATATTATTGCATATTTATTAGGAGAGATAGATGTAGACCTTAGGGGACACCTCCTTGCTAATCATAGGTGTCCAGCAAGCCAATCACATGAGTGATGACATGTATGATTTGACATGAAATCTTTTTGCTTATTATATTTTGATATTTATCGCTTTATATTTACTATTGCATGTATATATTATGATGTCCTTGGATCTGTGTAATGAGAATCGAATCGTGATGAGATTACAATAATGAGACCGATTCACCTTTAAACATATATCATAAATAATCCTGGTCATAGGTTACACGAGAGGGACATCGAGATATCCGGACAGATTGGTATGTTGTATACCCATCCATATGATGAATGCAGTTGGTCTCATAGCTACTCGTGTGGGGACACTAGAGATACAGTACAGGTGCTCATTGGAGAATGAGTTCACTAATTGATCCGCTTATGGAATATTGGGTGGTTGATGATGCCTTATTGTTAGACAATAATTTCTAGTTACGATGGTGTATATGGTCTTTAGACTTAAGACACCAAGGATGTCCTATATGAGTACTCCATTTTTTATACTGGACTTATAGGTTTGGATGTCCCAGATCTAGTCCGACCTATCATTGGGAGTGGTAATTGACCTTACGAGGGCTATTGAGTATCGATAGAGGATCATCCACTTTCGACATTATGAGAGGAATATCCCATGTGTTCTTGCTCAGACAAATTCCTGGCTAGGGTCATTCAGATTGAGAGAGAAAGAGTTCTTCAAGAGAATTCGATTAGAGCAAGACTTGAGTAGAAATTGTATGGGTCTAATAGCACCATACACGATATACGATTTCTAGGATATTAGATGGATGAGGGACTATATGTATATAGTAACTGAGGAAAAACAGGTCCAATGGATTGGATTCTCCTGTATCGTTTGGGGATTACGACGTAGTGGCCTAGTACGTCCGTAGTCGATGAGTCGAGTGAATTATTATGAAGATAATAATTCATTGAGCCAGAAGGAGTTCTGACATGTATGACTCACGACCAGCTCAATATTGGGCCTAGAGGGCCACACACATATGGTAGGTATTATGATGAGTAGAGGTTTAGATATGAGATATTCACCGGAGCCCTGTCTTATTAGATATCCAATAAGCCCTTGAATTATTGGATCATATGGATGAGATCTAATAAGAGCCCATAAGAGATTATTGGATAAAAATCCACTAATCTAAGAGGCTTGGGTAATTAGATGCAGATCTAATACCCAATAGGGGAGGATCCATTAGGGTTTGATAGGGGATCTCTATAAATATGATGGATTCAGTGGTTCATAGGCTAGAGCCTTTGCTTGCTTCTCCTATTCTCCTTCCCCTCTCCACCTCAGAGTGGGTCTGAAATTTTGAGAAGTGTCGTCGTAGCCCTA
This sequence comes from Musa balbisiana, assembly GCA_004837865.1. Classification (NCBI taxonomy): domain Eukaryota; kingdom Viridiplantae; phylum Streptophyta; class Magnoliopsida; order Zingiberales; family Musaceae; genus Musa; species Musa balbisiana. The sequence continues at coordinate 9,362,609 of CM017191.1, read as the reverse complement.
CTATGTGGATCACCACTAGAGAGGAGGACGCTTGACCTCCTTCACCCTCTCATATAGATCTGCAAGGAAATAGAGATATACGATCTCCCTAGGTAACACAATCTATTCTATACATAATTTGTTTTGTGAATTTTTTACGCACCAATCTTTGCACGACGACGAACATCTCTTTGGGAATATGGGATTTTATTTTCTTGTTCTTCCGTTGCGCATGTGATGTCGCCCCCAAAATTTTCCAACACTCCTTGCTCTAGCCTTAGTTCATCGATCATACTAATATTATTGGTAATTTATGATGAGATAAAACATGGCATCAGATTTCTTTTTCCATGTCAATGGCTTGCATGGACGTTGTTGTTTCATCTCCTTATAAGGAAAATGCATCCATGGATGACATATTTCCTCCCATTTTAACTAGCATTCTCTACTTCCTCCATTGTTACAAATGATACAAACTTCATTGGTTAATGAGTAGCTTATTGGGCAAATTTTTTTAAAAATATATTTTTTAAATTTTTTTTTGGGAAGATACTCCTTTTTCATATTTCTTAAAGGATATCTCTATTTACAATAATCCCTAGAATGTGCCCCTAAAAACTAGAGCAAATATATTATACTTTATGAATTAGTCCATAGGATGAACTAGTTGTCACTTTGTTACGGACCCAATGTGAAATATAGTTGTTTTGAATCTGAATCGACTTATAGTATTTTGGCACCCCACGAAAACACTTTAAGCTTATTTAGAAATACTATAATAGAGACAAATGAACTCAATGCCTAATAAAAAATGGTTCATATATAAAAATAAGATTTAAAATAATTATATGTATTGGTTTATAAAAAATTAAATAGGAAGAATTTTAAATAAGCTTAGAGTGTTTTTCTAAAACATTATAATTAAGAAATTGGATGTGGCCTATCACTTGTATTGCAATATTCCTAAATGTGACATGTGACCCATCACTTGTGTTGCATAGAAAACTTTATAGTGTTTTATGTTATTGAAGTTATAAACAATGTCTAAAATATTATAATATTTCCAAAAGCTAAAATTTTATGTAACTCCCAAGAATTAAACAAAAATAAAAATAACTTTGAAATAATATAAGAAGAAGGCTAAAGAATTATCATGGGATACTTAGATGTGATTGTAGCAAATACGGGTAAATTGATAATGGATGAGATATTAGGTAACTAAGTATGGTTATTATACACTCGACTAGCATAATAGATGGGCAATAAATTCTGAATTTATATTTGTAAAGTTATCGATGGATATAGATTTGAATCTGATGTACAAAGGATGGGGGATTTGATCAAATTCAAGGGGAACATAGATATACACATGTTAAATTGCATATTTCAGTAACAAATAGTTATGTATGATTTTTAAGAAAAGCCCTTTTTATTTGGATTTTTTTGGATAATGCCCTTTATTTAGATTCTCCACAAATAACTTACTGTCAACATCAACTCAAAGGAGATTATTATTAACCATGATTATCAATAATTAGTTCAAAATTTAAAATATAAAAATTATAATATGCCCTTAATATTTTTACCATTTCAATAGCCTTTAGAGCGAATAGTATCAATCACAGTTTTAATATCTCGATCCTAACAATTAAACAATAGCCAAGTATATATGGAAAATATTCCTATGAGAAATTTTTATACAACATCTCAACTTTCTTTCCACATAATGTTTCTTGTATAAAAAAAATTAATTTACCCCTATCACCATTAGACCCTCCATTGCCTTCTTCATTGTCTCCCCTCCCCTTTGCCCCATCGGATCAATTACTGATCTCTTCTGACCCACATCACTCTTGTGTGAGGAAGGAGGGGTGCTATAATGGTAGCTTTCACTATTCTCACTCATGGCCCCGCATGTGGTGGGGAGAGTCTGACGAGGTCTATAGAGGTAGTGGTGATGGTTGCACAACAAATGAGGGAGTATGGTAGCGATAGCCTTTGCCATCCTTGCGTAAGGAAGGAGGCGGCACGATGGCAGCAACTCTCCTCACCCTCGCACGAGGAAGGAGGGGCACAATGGTGATGGCTCTTATTGCCCTAATGTGAGGAAGGATGGGACACAATGGCGGTAGCCTTCATCATTCTCACCTATGGCCCTCTCATGTCCAACGAGGTCATTGTCGGCGTCACCTATTACATATGAGAGAAGGCAATGAGTCTAACGGGGGCCAAGGGTGATGGTGGCGGTGATAGATCTGGTGGGGTAGAGGGGAGGGGAGGTCATGGCAAAGATGGTGTAGGCACAATGCAGGGCAGAGGCAAAGGTGAGCGACGAGAGATAAGGGTAAAATGATGATATATGAAAAAAGGATGTTCTAGGAGAATTTTTGATAGTTGAGGCACTATGTGAAAATTTTTCAAAACTAGAAACTTATGAGGGTCACAAATATAATTTAGCCAATAGTAATTATGTAATTTCCAATCATTCATATGAGAAGAAAATAGTTAAATTAGCTATTTTAACCCTAGGAGGACAACAACTTATGAGAAGAAATAGAACAAAATCTAGCCACCTTCTTTAGGAAAGATCTTGGTTATTTAACCACAATATTCTTTTTTGAATTGAAAGAATGGGAGCAAAGAAAGGCTAGTTTGGTCTAACTATTGTTAATCACAATGTCATAGAATGGATTATACAATCAAATGGCACTTAAATCGCCAATATAAGAGAGATAATATATTGAGGTATGAGGACTTGAAATACTCATGTACTTAGTGTTAAATATGAGATACACTTGAGAGCATTGAAATATGTTGATTTGAATTATCTAGATAGAAGGTGTCAAATAAAATAGGAGCATGATATTAATAGTATGTGTAATTTAAACTACCTATTTATATTGTTAGACTTGAACCACATGCAAAAAGGGTATTAAAAGCAAGAGATACACAAAGCATTAGAGTGTATCAAATTATATATTTATGTTGTTTCACTTGCTCAACATGCAAAGGCATTGTGACATAAGCCACCCATATAAGAATGTTAGATATAAATGTATGAGATTGTTGAGGCATGTCAAGTTGAATAATTTGTAAGTGCAATATCTAATGTTAAAGACATATGAGGGCATTGAAGTATGCCAATTTGAACCCTTGGTGTAAGGGCTAACAAACTTGGAGTATTCTTTTTAGTTCGATTAATTAGTTTAAACCAAATTGAATCAATTTTAATTTAAAAGATATTAGTCTAATTGCGTTCATTACTCTAAACCCTTGACTATTCAAATCAATTAATTAAACTGGCCTAGATTTTAGTTTAATTTCAAATGGCATATGCTCAATTTTATAAATCTTACTATGTTAGCTCAATTAGACCTAGATTCTAGTTCAATTAAATTAAATTAATCGACTTATTAAAAATTAGTTATTAAATTATTTAAAATTATAAATCGATTAATCGATTAATCAAACCAAATTAATCAATCTTGATCAGTTCAGTTAGGTAGGTCCAAATTGATTATTTTAACTACCTTACTTTAACCAAATCGAATAGAAAAAATGATTCGATTCAATTCAGATCGATTTGAACACCCCTATCATCTCGAATTTCATACATAGTAAGGTGTTTAATATAGAAGTTGTGATAGGGCATCACAACAAACTAAGTTGAACTACCCATGTGTTAGGAAACCTTGGGTAGCATCACATGCACAACAGAAGAACTAAAATAAAAATCCTAAATTTTTTGCAAAAAAGGGTTCTCGTCGTTGTGCGAAAATTGGTGCGCGAAAAACCCACAAAACCAAAAACTACGTGTATATGAAAGATGTGTTACCTAGGGAGATTGTATATCCTTAAAAACTTTCAGATCTATAAGAGAGGATGAAGGAGGTCAACTATTCTCCTCTCTAATAGTGATTCACATGATAGATGTGATAAAGACGCTCCTTAAATCGCTGCACGATCTTTCTCTCCATGCAATGCACACCACGTGATCAAGAAGGGACCGACCCTTCTTGCTATCCACACGCTCTCAATTGAGGCAATCAGTTGAGGAGGAGAAGGAGAGAGAAGAATAGGAGGTGGTAGCTAAAAAGGGTCTAGCCTATGCCCTTTTGGTGCGGTCCCTATCAACTTAACCTTAATAGATCTACCATATTGGGTATTGGATCTTCGTCTAACTACCCAAGCCTCTTGAACTAGTGGATCTCTACCCAATAATCTCTTATTGAATCTAATTGGATCTTATCGATAAGATCTAATAATTTAGGGGCTTATTGAATATCTAATAAGATTGGGGCTCCTACGGATATCTCATATCCGAACCTCTATTATCGTAACACCTACCATATATGTGTGACCCTCTAGGCCTATTATCGAGCTGATCGTGAGTCATATATGTCAGAACTTCTTTTATAAATTATTATCTCTTATAATAATTCACCCGACTCTTCGACTATAGATGTACTAGGCCACTATGCTGTAATCCCTAAATGATACAAGAAAATCCAATCCATTAGACCAATCTATCCTCAGTTACTGTAGATCTATAGTCCCTCATCAATTTAATATCCTAAAGACTATATATTGAATATGGTGTTGTTAGACCCATATGAAATCTACTCGAGTCTCGTTTTAATCGGATTCTCTCGACGAACTTTTTCTCTCTTAATTCGAATAACCCTGGCTAGGGGTTTGCTTGAGCAAGAATACATATGATATTTTTCTCATGATATTAAAAGTGAATGATCCTTTGTCGACACTCAATTACCCTTACAAAGTTGACTACCACTCCCGATGACTAGCTGTGCTAGATCTAGAACCTCCATACCTATAAGTTTGGTATCAAAGAGCATAGTGCTCATACAGGCATCTTTGGTATATCAAGTCTAAAGACTAGACACACAACTGAGACCACATAATTGTTATCTGACAATGAGGTATCAAGTATCATTAACCATTCAACATTTCATGAGTAGATCGATCAGTAAACTCATTCTCCAATGAGCACCTATATTGTATCTCTAATGTCCCCACATAAGCAACTATGAGGCTAGTCACCTCCATCATATGGATGAGTATACAACACATCAGTCTGTCCAGTTATCTCGATGTCCCTCTTGAGTAACTTATGATTGAGATTATTTTCGATATATTTAAAGGCAAATCAATCTCATTATCGTGATCTCATCATGATCTTATCCTAGTGCACAGATCCATGAACATCATAATATATGTAACACATAACATAAAGTGAGAAAATACTAATAATAACAATAAGCAAAAAGACTATGTAGTGTGTCACACGTGCCATCACTAACGTGATTAGCTTGTAAGACACATATAATTAGCACCACGCAGAGGTTATGGTATATAGGAGATGTGCAAAAGCTTTGGGGCATGCAAACTTAAACAACCTTCATATGAGATGTCGAATGCTATGTTGCATGTTGATTTCAACCAATCGTGTAGTGGGTGTCAAATGGAAAAGGTGCATAAGGGCATCATGTTGTGCAACTTGAACCTCGTAAGTAGAGGGTATTAGACTCAAGCATTGAGGAATGCTAATGCTACTTTAATATTTAAGAAACTCTAAAATTTTGATCAGGAAAGATGATAAGTATTGATAGATAATTCAACCCATAATTAAGAAAATAAATAACGATAAAGAGGCAAACTAATTTTATAGTAGTTCAATTTTTCTGACCAACATCTACTCTCAATTTCTCTTCCCTTGAGACCATCAAATTTCACTATTAATCTTGCTTCAAATGAGTGAAGATTAACAACTTTCTTCTTTTCAAGACTTAGGAGAGAATCTTTACACCTAAGTACCCTCAAGAATCTCATACCTTCTAAATTTAGTAACACAACTAGAAACTTAAGAAGGTAAAACTCAAGCAAGGTTCTAAGAGAGATTTTTAATACTTTAAAGGTGAAATAATTCTTTCTCTTAGCCGTGCCTAAAGTGAGGTATTTATAGCCTCCAAAGAGCCTCAAGATATTGAGCAAATCATAGAAAAGTATTCCAAATCAAGGGTACTAATGGTACTACCATCGTTTCATGTGACACTACCACTAACACCACTGAAACAACATTATCTAGGTTGTCCACCTAGACTGGGTAGTACCACTGCCTCCTCTGGGTAGAACCTCCGCTTATACACTGATTTGGCCTAATAAGGGCCCAAATCCAATTCAAATTCAACCTACTTCGAGTTTAAATTTAATTAGTAACTACTTCTTTCGGTACTTTATTAGAGCTTTTGGCATATTATTCACTTTTTCGACATGTCGTCCGATCTTTCAGCACATCGCTATATCCTCTGACATATCATCCAATCTTCCGACATATCTACTTTGCTATAACATTTAATTTTCTAGCATGATGCTCAAATCTTTAGCATAAAGTCTAATTTTCGGTATGACAATTTTATAGCACAATGCTTGACTTTCTAACTTGACATTTGCCCCTCGATGGTTCTAGTCCATAGTTAAATATTTTCTACATCACTTAGTATAATATTAATTCATCAAATTTATCAATTGACCTCATTATCAAAATTTGAGACTCAACAATAACAATGTCAAAGTATGCATACTAGATATACCCATATAGGAATTGTCAGACATAGAAGACTCACATAGAAAATGTCAAATGCAGGAGACATGTGAGAGTATTAAAACATTCTAGCATGAATTGCCTATGTAGTCTCTCAAATATAGTAGACATGTGATGGTGTCGAAACCATGCCTACTAGTCATAGGTACCGTACAAGCCAATCACGTGAGTGATGACATGTGTGACATGACACATATTCTTTTTGCTTATTATATATTGGTATTTTATTACTTTATATTGCTTGTTGCATGAATATATTATGATGCTCATGAATCTGTGCAATGAGAATCGGATCGTGATGAAATCACGATAACGAGACCGATTCGCCTTTAAAGACAGACCCTAAATAATCACAGTAATAGGTTACTTGAGAGGATTATCGAGATAATTGGACAGACTAGTATACTGTATATTTGTATATATGATGGAGGTGGTTGGTCTCATTGTTGCTCGTGTGGGGACACTATGGATACAGTGTAGGTGCTCATTGGAGAATGGGTTCACTGATTGATCTACTCACAGAATGCTGGATGGTTGGTGATGTCTTATTGTCATATAATGATTCTGTAGTCCTAGTAGTATATCTGGTCATTAGACTTGAGACACCAAGGATGTCTCGTATGGGTACTCCACTCTTTGATACTAGACTTATAGGTCTAGAGGTTCCAGATCTAGCACAACCGGTTATCAGGAGTAGATCATCCGCTCTCGATGCCGTGAGGAGAATATCACATGTGTTTTTTCTCAAACAAATCCCTGGCCAAGGTCATTTAAAATGAGAGAGAAAGAGTTTTCCAAGAGAATCTGATTAGAGCGAGACTCGAATATAAATTGTATATGCTTGACAATATCATGCCCGGTATACGGTCTCGAGGTATTAAATGGATAAGGGACTATAGGTACACGACAATTGAGGACAGACATGCCCAATAAATTAGATTCCATTGTATCGTCTCGGGGCTGCGACATAGTGGCTTAGTACGTCCGCAGTCGATGAGTCGAGTAAATTATTATGGAGATAATAATTCACTGAGCCATAAGGAGTTCTGACAGGTATGACTCACAGTTAGCTCTATATTGAGCCTAGAATGTCATACACATATGATAAGCATTGTGACGAGTAAAGGTTCAGATATGAGAAATCCGTTAGAGCCCCTATCTTATTGGATATCTAATAAGCCCATGAATTATTGGATCCTATGAATGAGATCCAATAAGAGTCAATGAGAGATTATTAGATAGAGATCCACTAATCTAAGAGGCTTGAGTGGTTGGATGGATATCAATACCTAATATGACAGGATCCATTAGGGTTAAGTTGACATAGGGCCTCTATAAATAGAAGAGAACCAAAGGTTCATAGGCTAGAGCTTCTTTTGGTTATCATCTCTTATTCTTCTCTCCCCTTCTCCTCCTGAGATAGCAAGCTTGGAGATTTGAGGAGCGTCATCGCAGCCCTACTATATGGATCACCATTAGAGAGGAGGACGCTTGACCTCCTTCATCCTCTTCTATAGATTTGTAGGGATTCAAGAATATACGATCTCTCTAGGTAAAATACAATCTTTCATATTCGCACTTTTCAGTTTTATAGATTTTGGCACCAATCTTCGTATGACGACGAACATAATTTATGAGAAATTTAGGGATTTTTGTTTTATGTTCTTCCGCTGCGCATATAATGTTGCTCCTAGATTTCCCAACAATATCAATTGTGACCATTTGGATATAGGGTGTCGAATGTAAGATATGCATTGTCAACATGAATCACCCATAAAGAAGTGTCAAACATAAGACACACTTAAGGGCATCAAGGTATGCCTACTTGAACTAGTCACATAGAGGATTTCAAACACTATAAATGCTTTGGAATGTTGGAGGTACAAGCCCTCATTCTAATACCAAATTGTTATTATTAGAATTAATCATCAATACACATTATAGAGTTAAGCCAACCTAGCCTACTTTTTGAATATCATCGCATCTTGAGAAACAGATCTTAAGGGAGATAGATATTTATTCAAGACTATTCCTTTAAGGAGAGTCCCTCATATAATAAGTATCACATATAAACCTAACATCAGAAATGTGCCCACATTGTCACGGACTTAGTTGGTTTTGCCTAAGTCGTGTGGCACCCTTATGTTTCCGTCCACAAATGTCAGCCTTCCCGAAACCTCCCATGGTCTCTTAGGACCTACAAAAGAGAAAACGGGTTAGAGAAAACGCCTCACTCGGGTAACCACAAGCAATCATCTCCGTAAATACTTCTTAGCTAATGCAAATTTCAAACAAACTTTATAAGCTTTGAACAGTTGCATAACAAATGGTCAAAATGGTCCATTATAGACCGAAAATCTCTTACAAGTGTCCACATGACACAACCTTTATTTACAAGCCCAAAATGGCCACCAAACCCAACTAAAATGGGATTATTAAGCCTTCGGCCGTCCCTCTACATGCTGTGCAAAGCATGAACATACCGAAAGATACGGATATACATAAGCATTACATCAAACATCCTGTTTAGAAGTTTGTCCGTGACATTCTCCCCCACTTATTCCTTCGACATCCTCGTCGAGGCCTTTGTCGACACTACAACTCCTCGCTTTTGCTAAGTCTTCAATTTTCTACTCCAGCTGCAATACGCCTCTTGGATCCCAACTGCTCTCCACTACTGTTTTTGAGTAGTCATACCTTTGATCCGCTATGCTGCTTCAATTCGCCAATGACTCTAACTCTAGTGTGGGGTTGGCTGAGTTGTGTTGATCATTATTGGTTCCTACGGATCCTCCAAATAAAGGAAAAGACCATCCTTACTATGCGCCAGTCTCTCAAATTCCACATGTTGCTTGAATTGGGTGGATACTTGTTGGAGCTTTAACTAGCATCATCTCACAAACTTCGAAAGTTTTGAGTCCTTCCTTCACAAAATTTGCTCATCAACTCTTCTTTCACTTAGTTGTCACTTTCAAGTAGATTCGCATCACTTCCACTTTCGATTGACATTCTGTTGGGAAATGAAGTGGATAATATACTCTTAGTAACACTGATCACCATTGGTGAGGATTTGACAACTATTATCTTCTAATATCTTCGAAGGGTCTTTGAACCTGTGTAGAGCTCCTCTATTAGATAGATAAGAAAATTGGGGTACTCGGTTTCGCTCATTCTCTTAAGTGTTGAGAAGGCAATGGTTACTTGACTTCGCCCGCCTCCTCAAGGGTTGTACTCCATGCATCGGGTTGGTTACTGGTCTTCGCCTGCTCTTTGCTCACACTTCTGAAGTACTTGAAGTGTTTACATTCCTTGTATTGAGTTAGCTACTATGATTCACCTTCTCAATACCATCGAACTTTTGGAATGCAGGAAGTTTTCACCTCAACTTGGAGTAAGTCTCTAATAGTTTTGGTCGTCTCTAGGATTGTACTATCTTCTCCATCAACCCTATCGCCTACTCCACTGAGTAGCAAAGGTATAGCACCACGTACTGCCTGCTTTGTTCCTTGGTCATGCACTTTTGCATGACCCAAAGTCTTTCACTTTCGGCTATTTTGATGAAAAGCTTATTGACACCGGTCTTACGAAGTTCCTAAGCCTTTGCCCTTCAGCCTTGTCTCGGTACTTGGAGTTTGCCTCTACATGCTCCACCTCCTCAGCCCCTTTCATGACCAATTGCTCTCCCTCCATGAGAGCAAGGGATCAATGACCTTCACGGAAGTCCCGCCTCTACGATACCATGGCGCTGCCATGCCCATGGCCATACTATCTGTCGCCTCGCATCTACCTCCCTTTTTTTTACGATCAGTAGATATGTCTCTGTGACACTCCTTCGATTCCACCTCCATTCTAATTGATGTTTGATTTTGGGTAGCTAAGTCCCTCTGGACTCATCATTGCTTCCTCGCCCTTTTCGACCTCCTGCTTCAGCACCTTTGTGTTCTCCAAGCAGCTCCCTTTGGTCAATGGAAAGATAGACTGCAACTCCTATGCATGGCCTCTGCCATCACGTTATAGGGTTTGTACCGATTCTGTTTTCCTTAGCTTCCTTGGTAGCAACGTTCGCTTACTCGACCTTATCCTCTAACTTGCCGGGCTTCCTTAAGCGAATATGGACTTTGGAGCAGTCCAACTCTCCAGTTGCTTCGATCATACCTCTGCTTGATCAAGTCCCTCTCATGGGACTCACTGGTACTTGCATTCAAACTTTTCCCTTGGTGGAACACAGCCCCGATATATTGATGACCAAGGCTTTCATCCGATACAAAATTCGATACACGTACGGAAGACCTGCCTCTACGGTACCATGGCCTTCACTCTTTGAATCCATAGCCCTTCTTGCCGTCGTGTTGTTCATCGAAGTGGAGCTGCCAGTAGCTCCTAATCATACCTCCGTATGATAAAGTCCTTCATGGGACTCCACCTGTGTGTATCGAATTGCCACGAACTGTTCCACCACGATCCGCTGCACCATGTCGCCTCCTGGTGACATCTCCATTGCATTCTGATCCTTGTGGGACGAACTCGGATTGTGATCCCTCAATGTGTGGCTTCTGCCAACACATCGCAGGATCTCTTCCACTTTTAATTGTGTTCGCACTTTTGGCAATCGACCTTCGTCTACTCGCTCTTGGGTCACAACTAGACAAAGCACTGCTCTAGGACAGTCTATCGCCTAGTAGCTCCCGAAGTCCATCGACTTCGTTGTAATTAGTGCACTATTGTTTGGATCCTAGGCCTTTGCCTCTACCAGCACAATCTTCGCTGTGCACCGCTTCCTTCATAGCAACTTGAATGGTAATACTGTGGCATATTCTTCAAGAGTACCTGCCTTCGCGTCCTCTTACCCCATGCCAAGGCCTTCTAAACCCAACTTCGCCTCCGCAAATTGAGTCGCCTCAGTTCCTCCATCAAATGCTTCTCCGAGATAAGGTGCATGTGCCCAGAAGTTCCCTTCGTCTTTGGCACCATGCAAGACGAGTCCGCTCCATCATAATGAAGGACCTATGGAACAACATGATCCTACTCTTGCTTCTGCTAGAGTTCATGTCCTTGACCTCTGTCCAAGGGAAGCTCTGCGCCTCCGCTCCATGTTCCATCTTCTATGCTGTTTCACTTCATGCGGCTTGGGTACTTCGCCAAGTTACACCCAAATTGCTCCGCTCTTTATTTTTGCATTGAGTTGATGGTGGCCCTCGCGCCCACCATTCCATGGGTCAGCCCTCCCTTGAGTCTGATCTCTATATCGACTCCAAGTGTGCCTTCATTTGTGTTACTTTGGGTCGCTCCCCCACTTGATCTTGTAATGTATCCACTAATGCATTCTCTCAAGTGAGATCATACGACGACTCCTCGTCGCTCGCTCAGTCCATTGAGCTTTGTGGAGTTGTTATTTTTGAGGTACTACTCCTCAACATGTGCAGTCTATTGCACGTGATTCTCTCTCTAGAGAGTCGGGACTTATCCCTCCTGTATATCTATCCCGTTAGAGCAACATCACTCTTCGTTTCGGAGACCACCAACCCCTTGGACTACTCCGATTTGTTGAAAAAACTGTGCATTGTTCTACCTCCTACAAACGCACTTGCTAGATTGCGACTCCACGTCAATATAACCCCTACTGCACCACTCAAAGCTTAGCAACATGCTGAACTTGCTACACACTTCAGCCTCATACGAACGTATCCTTTATATGCCGAAGAGAAAGTTTCAATGCTCCATGACGTCGAGTTTCGGTCGCCTCGGGATGGCCACGAACATTCCATCGTCCGCATACAAGCCCTTGTATGAGTACCGAATTCTTCGAGTTAGCAATTCCCCTCACCTCTGTGAGCTTTGCACAACTCTTTCGGTTGTTGAGTAACTCATTCCACCTTGCGTGGTTTCATCCTTTACCAAGCGTCTCGCTTGCCTTGACCACCATTAAATATGGTTGTCAATGTTGAGCCGTAGCTCAAACTCAGCCATCCCAACCTTTGTGCACTTCGCATTTTTCCAAGCTTACTTGTTCTCATGGTGCCTCTTGCGTGAAGGGTTGGCCATTCCTCTGAATGCCAATCTCAGATGCCAGCTTCTTCGAGCGACTCCTTTTCCCTACATCTCCATGCTCGTTTTTCACCAAACGGTCGCGCGTGCTAGTTGCCCTCAATGCAGCCTCGCTAGGTCCCCCACGTTTGCATGCCAAGTGTTTATATGAGTGCTTGTCCCGCTTTGATACCATCTGTCATGGACTTAGCTGGTTTTGCCTAAGTCATGCGACACCATTGCGTTTCTGTCCGCAAAGGTCAGCCTCACCGAAACCTCCCATGGTCCCTTAGGACCTACAAGAGAGAAAATGGGTTAGAGAAAATGCCTCACTTGGGATTCACAAGCAATCATCTTCGTAAACACTTCTTAGCCAATGCAAATTTCAACAAACTTTACAAGCTCTGAACAGTTGCATAACAAAGGGTCAAAATGGTCCACTACAAACCAAAAATCTCTCACAAGTGTCCACATGACACAACCTTTATTTACAAGTCCAAAACGACCACCAAACCGAACTAAAATGGGACTATTAAGTCTTCGACCGTCCCTCTACATGCTATGCAAAGCATGAACATACCGAAAGACACGGACATACATAAGCATTACATTAAACATTCTAAGTTTATCCGTGACAACATGGTGACTTTAAGATTGTATATGAGTGTCAAGAATAAAGTTTCTACTCTTAAATTTATATGGTGCATTTGGAAACATATTTAAAATATGTATTTATAACTCAATAAATATTTGAAATAATTAGTGTTTGGTAAATTCTTTTTAAATTACATCATGGATGTTGCATTGAAAATTGCTCTTTTTTAACATTTACGGGATGTTAACATAATTTTTAAAATTCTTAAAGTATGATATGACTTTATATAAAATTTTAAATCTATCAAAATGATTTAGTAATAAACTAACATGATTTATATTTTCTATAAGATAAAATTTTTATTATTTATTTTTAAATTTTATTTATATGAATATTTATTATTTATTATATGTTTGGGCCATATATTTTTTTTAAGATTACATGCATTTATTTATTTTATTTATTTACTTATTAATTTAAATAAAAATATGTATTCATTTATGAATAAATAAATATTTAAAATATTAGAATGGTAAATATATCATAAAATATTTAATAGACTTTTGAAATATAATTTTACCAAACAACACTTACGCCAACACATATCTAAAATATATTTTTCATCTATTATTTACCAAACACTTAAGACATTCTACAACTGCATATTCATTCCAATTTCTTTCTTCAATTACATATTAAAAAAATAAATATATTTTCAAACATAGTCATAAAATGGTAAGAGAATATTCTCTGAATATTAAGTATTCTAGAGAATATTCTTCTCTTTAGTTCATGGTGACTAAGCTGACTAATTAAGCTTTGTATATTGAGTTAATTGGTCGAAAATATTAGTCATACTATAATCAAATATTGATTATCAAATATGAACTAATCAAAACAAACGTTGTACCAAATAGATTAAGAAAATAATTCTTAAAGTACATATTAAATTAAACAATATTTATATTATAAAGATAACATGTTTGAAGCAACTATAGGTACTCACAAAACATAGATTAAGCTTACATGGTGAGGGTTTTATGTGACAACTTGTATACCTAAGTCAATATACCATTCACTCCACACTTTTGGCTATTGCCAAGACAAGATTATATGGATAGATTATAGTTTATCCAATCTTTGACATTGGGACTTGCTCTCTTAATCACTGATATGGGTGTATATTTGTTGGGGACACCGCCTTACGTTAGCCTAACATAGTTCATCTATCGTACTAATATTATGGTAATTTATGATGAGATAAAACATGACATCTAATTTCTTTTTATATGTCTATTGCTTGCTTGGACGTCATTTTTGTTTCATCTTCTTATAAAAAAAATTTATGTTTTTGGGAGACACATGATCTTAATTTTTCAAAAGGTGTCTCTATACATCATAATCCTTAAAATACCTCATAATAATATAATTGGAGCAAGCATGTTACATCATATGGATCGGTCCATAAGATAAATCATTTATTGCTATGCTACGAATCTATCAAATCCCTAATATTTAAGATTTACAATGTCAATTACAATATTTTTGAATAGGCTCATGGTGTCTTTGGTACTCACAATAATCAAGATAACTAGACTCAAAATCTAACAAAAAGACTAGTTTATACATTAAAATAGGGTTTCAAATAAGTATTTTTATTGGATTAAGAATAAGAATAATCAAATAGAGAGAATTTTGAATAGGCTTAGAGTGTTTTCTTTCATCATGTTGCAGTATTCCTAAACATGGCACTGTGGCTCATTACTTGCATTGCAAATTAAACCTGATGGTTTATGCTATTGCACTTATAAATATTTTTGAAAGCTAAAATTTTATGTAATTTCCAAGAATTTAACAAAAAATTAATAATTATCACGAGATACTTAGATGAGATTGTACCAAATAATAACATATTGATTATGAATGGGATATTGGGAAACAATATATGGTTATTATACACTCGAATCAGCATAATAGAAGGGTAATAAATTTTGTATTTATATTTGTAAAGTCATAGATAGATATAGATTTGAATGCAATGTACAATGTATAAAGAAAGGGGATATGGCCATACTGAAGGGGAATATAGATATACACATATTACATGAATTGCATATTTCAATAACAAATGGGTATCCATAGTTTTCTATGAAAAAATCACTTATTTTTATTTTTTTTGTGTAGTGTCCCTTATTTAATTAATGCATGCAAAGATTCGTCGTCTTTTTCGATGAATTAGAACATTAGGACATTATAATGAATGAACCTCATGTAGCTTCATCTAAAAATACTGTAACTGTTTCAATGATTAGAACATTATATTTGTATTCAAAAATATTATAATTAGTTTAATTTAATATTAGACCAATTTGATAAATTAGTCTGATGTGATTATTTTTTGATACGAGGATATTTTGATCATTTGAAAAAGATAAATAGGCTGAGTTTGAGCATTATGAAAATAGTGGATGCTATTAAGGAAAATAGGACTTTTTTTTTCGAAAATTGCCTAATATTTATATAAATATTTAATACTATTTTTTTTACATCTTTATCCGTGCAAAGTCACAAAACAATAATTTCCCTCTTATTAAGATTCTCTACAAATAACTTGTCGTTAACATCAACTTAAAGTAAATTACTATTAATCATAATTATCAACAATTAATTCAAAATTCAAAACATAAAAAGGACAGCATGCCCTTAACATTTTACCATTTTAATAGTATATATATATATATATATATATATATATATATATAGAGAGAGAGAGAGAGAGAGAGAGAGAGAGAGAGAGAGAGAGAAGATGAAAAATATGAACATATAGGGGCTAAAAATGCAATTGAGCCAATAATAACTATGTAATATCCAAATATTCATATAAGGAAATAGTTGAAGTTAAGGGAGACAAAACGAAGAAAAAGTACATTAGATGTTTTATTTAATCATAATTATGTAAAGACTTTAGCAGTTTATCGTAAGTTTCTTGGTCTAAATTGTGCGATCTTTGAATCAAATCCCATCTCGAATAACTTATTCTTTAAATGATGAAAATTATATATAATGCATAATGAGTATGATAGTGTATACCGCAAGAACAATGTTTTGAAGATGTAATACACGATTGCTCTTACAAGAATGATCTTAGTGACGATTCATGATGGAGAACTATGACAACCAGAAGCAGAGAGAGACAAATGAGTGAGTCACAGTAGAAATAAGAGTGGCATCAAAGATGCAGTGTGAGGTCTATCTCCTCGTCACCGGCGTTCTTGGCATCCGGATTCCCCACACGGTCTTGCTTGAATACCAGGCTTAAGTTTGTGGAAGATGATGGCCCTTCCATTCTTATGGAAGTTGATGGCCCGTCCGTTCTTGTGGATGCTGATGGCCCATCCATTCTTGTGGATGCCGATGGCCTTTCCATTCTCGCTTGTGCCATCTCAGGCCTCGTCGCCCTAAGAACACCGCCGTATCTAGGGTGGTAGCTCCTCTGCCACGGCGCGATCCTCCACTGCTCCTCCTCTCTCGACAGATGATCACCGTAGGGAGAAGCCAGAAAAGACTGCCTTGAGGTGTACCTCGGATCCATCCTCATGGTCGCGTCGCCGTAGTTGTGGAAGCTGTAGGGATGATGCTGATGATGATGATGATGCTGAAGATGAGGTTGGTAGCCGGCGGAAGGCCTCGGCATGGGGCGGTACGGCGTCGGGTGCAAGGGCGGCACGTACTGCGCTCTGGCCGCGTGCATGTACGAGTGATGGGGTTGCATATATGGGGTGGACGGCAGCATGGGCACCGCTGGTACCTGCATGCCGTAGAACTCTGCCTCGTGCTCCGCTCTCTTGGCAGCGTCGCGCTCCCTGCGGTGGCCGTTCTGGTGGCCGCCCAAGGCTTGCGAGCTCGTGAACATCCGGTCACAGTACTGGCACTTGAACGTCCTTTTCTCCTCCTCTTTGGTCTCTGCTTGCTCTACCAATTCGCCCCTCGCCGTCTCTTCCTCGTTCGGCATTTCGATCTGCGACAATCTGAAGCCCTACTGATTAGGTTAATGCATTAACCCATGGCTACATGATTCATAGACGAAAGACACCCAAGGCAATAAAACATTTAGGTCACGACAAGTACATCCGATCACACAACCCCCGAGAGTAAGACATGATTCACGTCGTAAATGCATGCAAATGCAGCATCGCAAGTACATGTGCATCAGATGAATCTCCCCAGAAACATCAGTGAGGAGATTCTGCACCAACTCACCTGAACATCAAACTCTCCATGGACATGTGACCAACCAACATGGATGATTAGATCAAAGACTGAAAGAGAAAGAGACCAAGAAAAAGTAGATAACAGAAGACAAGAAGACACACCACTGTGACGATGATGATGGAAGCCCAGTGGAGAAGCAGTATCTGGTGGGTGATGAGATGTGGTGGCGGTCATCTCCTCTTATACTAGGAGGTGGAGGATTATGGCAAGCTCAAAAGAATGGAAACCCACTGGTTCCGAAGGGGTGTCTGCCGCATGCCAACACAAAAAGCTTACAAAACATGTCTAGATTGCAAGAAGATCCTACAGCGATCGGAGGAAATCTTTAGACACTATGGATTTGCAAATCCGGACACCTATTCTTTCCTTAAACCATACGTTCATCCCCTTTCTACTCCCACTGATAGTTGTCTTAGTAACTCCATGCTTATGTTTCATATGACATAACAGCAAAGTAGCTTGCCAATTCTGCAATCCACGCAATTAATATTACTTGTTGGTGCTTCTTGGGATCATGTCTTTAACTCCTTGCAGTGTTCTTGCAATCGCCAGGACTAAATTCAAGTTCATTCACATACAAATTTTGCCATTTGTCCATCCATTTATGTCTTCAGGAATTATACTTACATCTGCAATGAAAATATTGGTTAGGAGACATATGTATATACACAAGTTGCTCATGTTAAAGGACATTTGGCCAAAATATATGTATATGGAAAGTATGTTAGGTGCAATTGGGATGGCAAGTAGTGAATGCAAAAACTATGTCTCTGTTTCCTATAAAACATGGGGCGGAAAACTATGGACATGTCGAGGTTTTACGTACCAGTATGGGAACTAATGCAGATAAAAGAAGAAAACCCACACATGAATTTGCATATGTGCATTGTCAATGATGCGTATTGGGGGAGGAGGAGAATGCATCCGAAAGATGCATTTGATCAAATTAGTGCAAGTATCTTCTCCAAGTACAATTTGTTCGAGAATTAGAAGGAGATACTCGAGGATAGAAGGAAAAGAAAGGAAGTGTCCATCGACATCGAGTCTTTTTTTACTTTTATTTTATTTTATTGGTGCATAATTATCTCATCAAAAGGAATGATGTCTCTTTTAGGTACGATTTATGTATGAAGAATTATGATATATGATTTATGTTGTAGGGTAAAAGAATGAAACTCCCATCTCGATAAGACTCATGTTGTCTTAAAGCGAAGTAGGACTATAATAGGAAGCGATGATTAACCTCTGCTAGTGTCACAAGTGGATATGGTAAGATTTTGTTATCATATTGGAGATTGGTCCATGTGGATTTGAAAGATATAGGCTCGATCGTACCAAAACATCATGATATTCTATGTGCCATGACGATGATCTAACACAAATATACAAGAGTAAAGATCAGGCTTTTGATTTTCAAATGTTATAACATTTGAGAAAGGAGTTTGATATAATAAATTGATTCTAGAAAGAGCTGTTAAAAATGAATACGATAAAGAAAGTCAAAATCAAGAGTGAGTCGATCAGGAAACTCTCACGTGGCTTTTGGTTTCGAGTCTGACACCTAATTTCGTTTATCTTTGGAAGTGTTGAAGCCTAGACAAGCCCCACTTCAATGACCCAAATCATTATATTTACCGAGGCCTTTTTTTTTTGACTTATCCAATCAGTCCAAGCTTTGACCTGCGTGATATAGAAACTCACCATCTTCCTTCTATAACTGGTGATTGCACATAGTAAATCTCAATGATATGAGACATATAAGTCGACCTAGAAAAGAGGTTGCCTATGGATCATCTCCTTCTCTCAGGAGATCCGGTTGTTGTAGCCTACAACTTCTAATATCCTATACATCATACAGTGGACCTTAAAGCACAAATCACCCTATATACAACTTCTAATGCACATAAGTATGACTCTATCTACACCTTTTGTTAGAAAAATGCTAAGGAATGATATTCCAATATGCTACTAGTCTACTTCATGCTCTTTCGATAATTGATACTAACATTTAAACTCCAGTTCATCAGTAGCCATAACCCGAAGAGGATTGTCGTGAATCTCCTCGTCGATCAGCAAGGTGAAGATCAAACTTTGGCATCTTATGCCTCAAGGTTCAATAAGGAAGCCCGACAAGTGATTGAACCTCATCCTTTTGTGTTCATCCATGTATATAGGCTAAAACCATCTAGATTCCTCTAGTTGATGGTTAAGTAGGCCCCCTAGTAATACCCCATGACTTGTTTCAAAGGTAGTTTAACATATTCCCCTTAAAGCCTCATGCCAAAAAAATAAAGAAGAAGAAGGTGAAGTGATATGAAAACAACCGACCTTCTCAACGTTAGCCTATGTTATCTTGAGAAGTTGAATCATTTCGGGAGACAACATGTGCCTCTGGTTTTGGAACCAAGTATCAAACACTTTTACCCATGTACTCAGAGAACACATTGAAATCTTTTATTACCAAATAACAACATAAGTATAGTTTGATTAAGATTTTGATTCAGAATCGATCGAGGTCTTGTCCCATATTTATTTTAGTTTGGTGTCAAAAAGTGTAGAATCCATCGAATTTAGTAGGACATGTCAAACTCTACAAAAATTACATCGGGAAAGTATCTGATAAAGCCCCTTCAATGTTTAAGTTAGTTTTGATGTCGACTAAATATTGAGCCTCTAAGTATCATATATAGTGGAGCTTGAGAATTTGAGAGAGCTAGGGAACACCCTTAAATGATATTTTATAGTGGGATATGAAAACTGTTATGCTTGGGGATGTGACTTAATGTCAGGGATGGTTATGCTCTTCCATAAATATAACATCCATAATATGACAATACTTCAACCACGTTGTGTCAAAATTGATCATGTGATATTGAGATGTTGGTCACATAGTATAACATTGAGGTACGAGGTGTTAATAGTTTTTACACGTCATCTTGCTCAAATCGTGGCATGTCTTATTTTAACAATATAGATGCACTTTGGCATAACCAAGTTAGCAACATCTCTAAGATGATCGTAACCTAGTTTTAAGTTGGTTTTGCCTCTTAAGTCGACTGTACTTCTTAAGTCAATCATGTGACCAAGTCAGTTGAGCCTTCTAAGGCAATCACGTCATCAAAATAGCCATGACTTACTTGAAGTCAATAATAGAGTCAATTGCATCTTCAAGTCGGTCGAGCCTTAAAAGGCAGTCGTGTTGTCGAGGCAACTGCAACTCCAAGTTAGGCATGTTTCTTCAAGTTGGTTCCTTCATCAAGTGGCTCATGCATCATCAAGATATATGCACCTTAACCTCCAAGCCAGCTTCGATTCTTCGAGTCAGTTATGTGTCCTCAAAATGGTCGAGCCACATCGGCAAGACAATCACAACTCTAAGACGACAATGCCTCTTCAATTTGGTAGCAACTTTATGTTGGTCACACTAGCCATATTTTCAAGTTGGTCAAGCCATCAAGGAAGTCACGTCAATAAGACGGTCGTGACTTGAAGTCAATCATGCTTTTTCAAGACGATTGCTTCCTCGAGTCAATCGTAAATCCTCAAGATGACTGTGACGATTGCAACTCCAAGT
Source organism: Musa balbisiana (assembly GCA_004837865.1). NCBI lineage: Eukaryota > Viridiplantae > Streptophyta > Magnoliopsida > Zingiberales > Musaceae > Musa > Musa balbisiana. The sequence continues at coordinate 9,341,543 of CM017191.1, read as the reverse complement.
TAGCCATGCTTCCCTAAGTTAACCATACATCATCAAGGCGAGCGCAGTTTGGATCAAAGTTGTTGTGCTTTCCTTAAGTTAGTCATGTGCCCTCAATGTGGTCATATCAGTAGGACAACCACAACTGCAACTCTTGCTTCTTCAAGTCGGTTGTGCCTCTTGCATCTTTATATCGTTCATGAGAGAACATATTTATGTTTTTAATATACAATTAGAGAAACATGCTTTTTCTTTTCTCTCAATAATTTTTATCTTATTATGGATATTTTCAAATTGAGAAGTGATAAATATTCTTATCTAAATCATAAACTTCTTTTAAATTATTATATTTAAATTTAAACATGTTTATAATTTTTTTTTATAAAATTTTAAAAATAACCAATTTTATGTGCTAACAAGTAAATTCTCGAGGATACCAAACAAGAAGGACAAACTAATCTAGACATTCACAAGGAGCATTCAAATTTTAGAGGCAATAACATTCCAGAGACAACAGGGGACAAGTCAACTTTATTGGCTCATCAGTCAATTTTTGACACTAACAATATTTTAACATACTGTAAAACTTCTCAAGTTGGATGTAGTTTGTCATACAACTGAATCACTAAACAAGAAAAAACAAAGCACCATTCTTTCCCTGAGACGAGTATAAATTTCAATCGTACCAAATCATACAACATATAATGCAGGGCAAACTAATAGGAAGGAAAGAAGCTGCAAAACTAAGCTATCGGTTCTTACTAATTAATCTTACAATACAGTAATACATTTCACCATGTCATCACAAAATATCAAGAACATAGAAATCATTGGCATGCCCAGCTCTCATCTAGCAGATATATTAAGTGGATCCAAGAATATGAGCAGCTCTCAGCTAGCACCATCTGAAATTTTAGCGATGTAAGCAGAGAACCCAGAATCCTACTCAGATCTTCTTCGCATTTTTACATTCAGATTCATTTCTTTGTAAGAACCAACAGAGGATCTTCTTTGGCACTCCTGATTCCCGAGTCCTGAAGACCCAATTGAATTCTGCTTCTCATTCTTTACTCGTTCCACAGAAATATTTGATATGGAAGAAGTAGAACAATCTCGATGAGCAATAAGCTTCCTCATGCAAATTTTCATTCTTCATCGTATAAACTAAAAATTTGGCATCCTCCATCTTGACTGAGTTCTCCGTAGGCTCACATGATTCAGATTTTAAATAACCGGATCTCCTCTGCAAGGATTTTCTGCTTTAGAAAAAAATGCTCAAATTTTAATACTAAAAAGCAGGAACCATTCCAAAGCCATATAAAACATGGATTACCTTCTTCCATCAATCTTTTCCTCTGATGGCACCTGACAAGTCACTGGAAGTATGGCATCATCAATCATGTGCAACTCCATAGATTCATGTGATTCAGATTTCAAACTACAGGATCTTGTTCGGAAGGAACTTCTTCAAAAATAAAGTAGGTATGAGTTCAATGCTGCTCTCCAGAGAAAAAAAGAAGGGGGAGCCTATAGCTTAATCAGAATGTGCATTACCTTCTTCCCACAACCTTTTCCTCTAGGTCCACTCGATGGGTCATTGGAGATCTGCCATCATCTCTTTTGAGCAAGTCATTCCCAAATTCACATGATTAAGACTTCAAGCCACTGGATTTTGTTCGTAAGGACCTCCTTCTTCATTAATTAGAATGCATCAGAATTTACATTGTCATTAAAGATTAACAAATTATTCAAAGCTTATCCAAAACATGAATTACCTTCTACCATCAACCTTTCCCTCTTATGCCACTTGATGAACCAAATCAGTTGGGCCTAAAGCTGCAGAACCATACAACTGATATAAGAATGAAGAACAAATACATAGAGATTTGAAATCAGATGCAGAACCACTTATTTCACTCATAGTGGTGAGTTGAATTACGCTGTTGTTTTAACTTGCGCTTCTTATTGGGATTGCAGATTTTCTTGTCATTAGCACATTGAGTTGCATTTGCTTCAACCTCCTCACACTTGGTGCTTCCTACCTTTTGCAATTTGTAGAAAGAAAAATATCAGTATGAGCTAAAAAAGGGCAGCCTGAATGTAAACAAAACAAGCCATTGGATACCTCTGAGCCAATTTTGTCAAGGAGATCTTTGATCAATTTTTCTTTCTCCTAAGTTAGAGTAAAGAAAAAATATATATCACCATGAGATTAAGAGAGGATAAAACAAATTATGAAACTATAATAATCCCCCTTACCTCTAATTCTGAAGACTTTAGTTTAAGGATTGATAAGGTACAACCAAGCTCATGTTGTTAATACTTTTAGCTGCAACATGAAATAAAAAATAAATAAATATTATCAATCAAAATAACTTTACATGCAACTTCAATCGATTGACACAAAGTAAATCAAATTAAATCGCCTATTATAGCAAACGAAAATCACAATGAGCCAGCCAAACCATAAGACAAGAAAACATACTCTATCTTTCCCTTAGTTGAGCTCCTGCGAATCAAAAGACGAAACAGATAAAGAATAAATCTTTTTGTGAACTGAAACAATAAAGAAAATGAACAAGGAATCGACCGCTAGCATGTGTGAGTTAGCCCGGGCCAATTGCCATTTTTGTTGACTGGTTTCTGCATTTCAAATTGGAGTTTTTGCAACTCAGTGCTACTCAGTTCTATGATTTTACTGACAAAACAAACTACGGATCAAACCATATCAATCGATCGCTGGTCCAGGAATTTCGACGGAAAATCTTTCAGTCAAGAAGTAATTTGTCTTTTACAATTTACATACTTCTTTTCTGCAACAAGGCAGTATTTTCCTGGAATTCACATTGATCATGTAAAGAAAAAAGCATTTTCAAACATATTTTTTCGAAACAAACACTAAATGCAGATGAAGAATGAAAGAAAGATGAAAAAGGGAGACCAGAAAGAAAATCTCCAACGGTACCTTCATGAGCTGGACGATGCAATCTTTGGAGATCGGGCAAGAAATCACATTCGAGTTACCTTGATCGACATCGGCACCCATCATTCCGGCCCTCCCCGAACTCACCGTGTTGGTGATGTCGGACAATCTTTTTCCTCGCAGCGGCGCTTCCGACCAAGGGCAGCACATCATGCGATTTGATTCTACTATAAGGCAAGCAAACGCTAAACCTAACCCTAACTCAGGTACTAGGGAAGAATCCGAGGATCAAACTCTATAAACCGAGAAGAGAGAAAAATGCACCGGAGGCGTCCGCATTGGTGTAGGTCAGCGAGCGAGGAAGAGGACCAGCGTCCATGGACAGATCAACGAGGACAAGGAACACGACCGCACTCAAGGATTGATAAGGTACAACCAAGCTCATGTTGTTAATACTTTTAGCTGCAACATGAAATAAACAAATAAATATTATCAATCAAAATAACTTTACATGCAACTTCAATCGATTGACACAAAGTAAATCAAATTAAATCGCCTATTATAGCAAACGAAAATCACAATGAGCCAGCCAAACCATAAGACAAGAAAACATACTCTATCTTTCCCTTAGTTGAGCTCCTGCGAATCAAAGACGAAACAGATAAAGAATAAATCTTTTTTGTGAACTGAAACAATAAAGAAAATGAACAAGGAATCGACCGCTAGCATGTGTGAGTTAGCCCGGGCCAATTGCCATTTTTGTTGACTGGTTTCTGCATTTCAAATTGGAGTTTTTGCAACTCAGTGCTACTCAGTTCTATGATTTTACTGACAAAACAAACTACGGATCAAACCATATCAATCGATCGCTGGTCCAGGAATTTCGACGGAAAATCTTTCAGTCAAGAAGTAATTTGTCTTTTACAATTTACATACTTCTTTTCTGCAACAAGGCAGTATTTTCCTGGAATTCACATTGATCATGTAAAGAAAAAAGCATTTTCAAACATATTTTTCGAAACAAACACTAAATGCAGATGAAGAATGAAAGAAAGATGAAAAAGGGAGACCAGAAAGAAAATCTCCAACGGTACCTTCATGAGCTGGACGATGCAATCTTTGGAGATCGGGCAAGAAATCACATTCGAGTTACCTTGATCGACATCGGCACCCATCATTCCGGCCCTCCCCGAACTCACCGTGTTGGTGATGTCGGACAATCTTTTTCCTCGCAGCGGCGCTTCCGACCAAGGGCAGCACATCATGCGATTTGATTCTACTATAAGGCAAGCAAACGCTAAACCTAACCCTAACTCAGGTACTAGGGAAGAATCCGAGGATCAAACTCTATAAACCGAGAAGAGAGAAAAATGCACCGGAGGCGTCCGCATTGGTGTAGGTCAGCGAGCGAGGAAGAGGACCAGCGTCCATGGACAGATCAACGAGGACAAGGAACACGACCGCACTCCCAAGAAGCAACAAAGAACAAAAGAGCAGCCCGATCGCGATCGAAGAACGAAAGAATCCCGAGAGCGAAATAAACAAATAAATATTATCAATCAAAATAACTTTACATGCAACTTCAATCGATTGACACAAAGTAAATCAAATTAAATCGCCTATTATAGCAAACGAAAATCACAATGAGCCAGCCAAACCATAAGACAAGAAAACATACTCTATCTTTCCCTTAGTTGAGCTCCTGCGAATCAAAAGACGAAACAGATAAAGAATAAATCTTTTTTGTGAACTGAAACAATAAAGAAAATGAACAAGGAATCGACCGCTAGCATGTGTGAGTTAGCCCGGGCCAATTGCCATTTTTGTTGACTGGTTTCTGCATTTCAAATTGGAGTTTTTGCAACTCAGTGCTACTCAGTTCTATGATTTTACTGACAAAACAAACTACGGATCAAACCATATCAATCGATCGCTGGTCCAGGAATTTCGACGGAAAATCTTTCAGTCAAGAAGTAATTTGTCTTTTACAATTTACATACTTCTTTTCTGCAACAAGGCAGTATTTTCCTGGAATTCACATTGATCATGTAAAGAAAAAAGCATTTTCAAACATATTTTTTCGAAACAAACACTAAATGCAGATGAAGAATGAAAGAAAGATGAAAAAGGGAGACCAGAAAGAAAATCTCCAACGGTACCTTCATGAGCTGGACGATGCAATCTTTGGAGATCGGGCAAGAAATCACATTCGAGTTACCTTGATCGACATCGGCACCCATCATTCCGGCCCTCCCCGAACTCACCGTGTTGGTGATGTCGGACAATCTTTTTCCTCGCAGCGGCGCTTCCGACCAAGGGCAGCACATCATGCGATTTGATTCTACTATAAGGCAAGCAAACGCTAAACCTAACCCTAACTCAGGTACTAGGGAAGAATCCGAGGATCAAACTCTATAAACCGAGAAGAGAGAAAAATGCACCGGAGGCGTCCGCATTGGTGTAGGTCAGCGAGCGAGGAAGAGGACCAGCGTCCATGGACAGATCAACGAGGACAAGGAACACGACCGCACTCCCAAGAAGCAACAAAGAACAAAAGAGCAGCCCGATCGCGATCGAAGAACGAAAGAATCCCGAGAGCGAAATAAACAAATAAATGTTGTTAATACTTTTAGCTGCAACATGAAATAAACAAATAAATATTATCAATCAAAATAACTTTACATGCAACTTCAATCGATTGACACAAAGTAAATCAAATTAAATCGCCTATTATAGCAAACGAAAATCACAATGAGCCAGCCAAACCATAAGACAAGAAAACATACTCTATCTTTCCCTTAGTTGAGCTCCTGCGAATCAAAAGACGAAACAGATAAAGAATAAATCTTTTTTGTGAACTGAAACAATAAAGAAAATGAACAAGGAATCGACCGCTAGCATGTGTGAGTTAGCCCGGGCCAATTGCCATTTTTGTTGACTGGTTTCTGCATTTCAAATTGGAGTTTTTGCAACTCAGTGCTACTCAGTTCTATGATTTTACTGACAAAACAAACTACGGATCAAACCATATCAATCGATCGCTGGTCCAGGAATTTCGACGGAAAATCTTTCAGTCAAGAAGTAATTTGTCTTTTACAATTTACATACTTCTTTTCTGCAACAAGGCAGTATTTTCCTGGAATTCACATTGATCATGTAAAGAAAAAAGCATTTTCAAACATATTTTTTCGAAACAAACACTAAATGCAGATGAAGAATGAAAGAAAGATGAAAAAGGGAGACCAGAAAGAAAATCTCCAACGGTACCTTCATGAGCTGGACGATGCAATCTTTGGAGATCGGGCAAGAAATCACATTCGAGTTACCTTGATCGACATCGGCACCCATCATTCCGGCCCTCCCCGAACTCACCGTGTTGGTGATGTCGGACAATCTTTTTCCTCGCAGCGGCGCTTCCGACCAAGGGCAGCACATCATGCGATTTGATTCTACTATAAGGCAAGCAAACGCTAAACCTAACCCTAACTCAGGTACTAGGGAAGAATCCGAGGATCAAACTCTATAAACCGAGAAGAGAGAAAAATGCACCGGAGGCGTCCGCATTGGTGTAGGTCAGCGAGCGAGGAAGAGGACCAGCGTCCATGGACAGATCAACGAGGACAAGGAACACGACCGCACTCCCAAGAAGCAACAAAGAACAAAAGAGCAGCCCGATCGCGATCGAAGAACGAAAGAATCCCGAGAGCGAAAAAAAAATTTGGACCATTTCTCGATTTGTGCGTGTCATCCTTGCGCAGGGGCCATGCTAATCTTCTCTGTATCGTTCCAATTTTATCGGATGTCTCCGAAGAGACAACTTCCCTGCGAACCCTGCGGTATAACCATAGGCGTAGTAATCGCGACATTACCGATATGGGATTAAATATAAATATTCTTACCACGTGCCCAAATCTGAACCGTCGCTTTGTCGAACGAACGGCATCTGTTTAAGTGATCGACTGCATCCTACTCGAACAATCCCCAAACGCATCGAAGCCGTCCTTTCTCATCCGCCCAGATCGGAAAGCTTGGTTGACTCGGTTGAGTAAGCTTCGATGCACAGCTTTGGGCTGGGCTTCTAACACGTAATAAACATGTCCAATTCTCGAACCCATGGTCAAATCATATTTTTGTGAGGGTCAACACAATCGATCAACAATGCAGTCAATGTTGATTTATTTCACAGAGAAGAAATCTATGTTGAATTCATGTTTGCCGACACTTTGGTGAGATGGACTTCTAACACAGCACATTCACCATCTTATGACGTGTATCTGTGGCTTCACTAAATAAACACTTAGATAAAATTTTTATCTGCATCATCTGCTTTCTGCAAATCAACAATCCATACTGCTTTTGATCTTTCTTCTCCAAGTGAAAGGAGATGGTTGAGAGTTTAGGCTTCTCAGCATCTGTTTCCCCACTTGAAGTGGTCCTGGTGAGGTCACTCGATAGGAAGGACATTGTCAAAGATCACATAATGGATTCTTGCTGACATGCAAGATGCATTGCCTAGCTCAGAAACTATCTATCAGCTTGATAGCCAAGAAGAAGTATGTGTAGATCGGACAGTGTGTCTTCCGGATCAGAGGGCTCCCTGCTTGATGAAAGCTTGTGAGCCCCCTTCGCATGCAAAAAATGGCCTTACTTCCACTATATGTAAAACTCCTTTTCAGCCTCGGAAAACTGGGTTGCTTTTATTTGGTGGTTCCCAAGTCCCTTTCCAAGCAACAGGAAGCATCAAGCTTTTCCTGTTTTCCTCCACACATGTGCATGCAGAGCCCAATCCAAGTGCCTCGAATTGTATAGACCTTGAATGATGCATTTTTCTGAGCAATATTCTCATTCAAGAGAGAGAGAGAGAACAGCTCCACTAGGGAAACAATTACCATCCATCATTGATCACATTGCTCACTTTTTATCATCTGAGTGATAAAGGTCAAACTCTAAAGGGTTCCTAACCCCCACTGTGCGCCCTTTTCCCCCATGATTGATGTCTCAACTTGTCAATCTAAGCTGCTAGAGCTGGAATAGTTTATGAGAACAACTATTTGACCTGGTTGCTATAGTTAAACACACATTCGGAGAGCAGTACTTGCAGGAGAGGCCCAGTAGCTAGCTACATTAGAAAAGCACTTATTTAATCAAGAATGGATCACAGAAGATAACAGATGTCCATGAAATGTGTGCAGTATGATTCTCCTATTTCCTGTTTATATTATCAGTTTAATAATGTGGCGATCAATGGTTACTGTCATGGTATTACGATGAAGCATGGATCACTCTTAGTAATTTGCCATATGAGATTTAGCACCTGGATGGAGCCACTGGAACTGTGATGATGCTTCCAAAGGAAAACAAAAACAAAAACAAAAATCTTCGGCCGTTTGATAATGGTTCTGTCTTCGGCCGTTTGATAATGGCAAAAGCATTGTTAAAGTGGAATTGGGATTCCTTTTTTTTTTATCTCATCGAGTATAACCACTCATTTTAGCATCATCCATACGACGACAGACGGGAACCATGACAGGGTCGACAAAGAACCTCCAGACTGATAGGACGCAATACCTTGGACCCAAATAAAGCGACCACATGACCTCCATGTTATTCGGCGTCGTACAAATTGGCGCTAAACACCACGGATCCATTTCGGAAAACTCGGAACGGCGTCACACGATGGAAACCCATACAGGTCGGTCAGTGCTTGTACACAGGAAATGCGCCATCCTACTCGACGTTGTACAAGTCGACGCCAAACACCTTGGAGCCATTCCACAAAACTCGGAGCGACGCTGTATGGCGCCAACCCATACAGGTTGGCCGATGCCGGTTTGCTAGGTATAAGCCACCCTCTCGAGGAGTTGACAGTCATTAAAGGACCATATACGACCAACCACCCCTTCGCAGGTATAAAAGCCAACCCTCTAACCAATGAGAGGGGACTTTGTATATTCAACTCATTCTTATTCCACTCAATTCTAACTTAAGCTTCAAAGAGGTCGAGTCGGAAAATCCCTCTCCCGACCCCAACCTGAGTGTAGGGGCTGGCGATGACGAAGTAGGTGATAAGGCCCACGACCCAATCTGACTAGATGCTCACTTTTGCCACTCGAGTCTCTATATGGGCAACCTTGTGCATTCAGGATTGGACTGAGCTGTATTGACTCCTCGGCCACGACGTAAGAGTTCACCAACATTTTGGCGCTAGAGTGTGGAAGAACGCCTCCAACCGAGCAACCTGGGAGAACATCCTAGAGAAGAGCCACCCTCGACTCACCCGACCATCGGGTTTGGAGGACAACCCCCACTCCCTCTGAGCCTAGAGGGGAATACTTCAACAGTGACCCCAAGCCACTATTGGCGGCTATTCAATGATCTCAAGTTATCGCCTCCCGAAACCACCATGGGCCAACCTGTTGTCTCGGTCGAGGCGTTCCTCAGCCTCACACACCAAGTCAAAACCTTAGCAGGGATGATACAGGCTAACAACCCCCTCGTCCCCCAGCTCGCCCAACAGATGACACTCCCCCAACCGTCATAGCTGCCACAAGACCTGTCGACCCCTGCCATCGAATCGTGAGTGTCATCTCTAGTCCCTTAGCAACCTAGAGTAGCGGACGTCAATCCGTTGCCCGAGGAGCAATCGGGGAACCCGAGGCCAACACCATAGCATAGCACCCTAGGTCCCTAACGCACCACCTCGAGCTCCCCCAAGCCCAACACCCTATCATTCGACTCAATGAACTCTTTTCGAGCTTAGTTGTGCTCGGTCAATCGACATTTGGATGAGGTCCAAAAGGAGTTCCACAAGTCCAAAGAAGAGCTCAGGGAAGCCTCCTTGGCAGGGTTCCCCTTTCTGTAGGAAATTCATGACAAACCAATACCACTAAATTTCTGCCTCCCCATGCTCGAAGCTTACGATGGCGACTTCAACTCAACAGAGCGCGTCGTCGCCTTTCAGGCTCAGATGGCCCTATATGGTATGTCCAACGCCCTAATGTGTCAGGCATTCCTGACCACTCTCCAGGGTTTGGCTCAGATGTGGTACACCCGACTTAGGCCGACCTCGGTCTCATCTTTTGATCAACTCGCAAGGGAATTCGAGCTTAATTTCCTAGCTAATGCATGACCAAAACCATATGCAGCCATGCTCCTCGGCCTGAGTCTGAAGGATGATGAGCCCCTCTTTCATTTCGTCGCTCACTTCGCTGCCGAGAACCGAGGAGTCCCTGACACCCACCCCTCACTGATCATACAAGCATTTTTTATGGGCCTACGACCGCCCAAGTTCTTATGGTCATTGGTTGAGCGATCGACAGCGACTGTCCCCGAGATGCTTCAACACGCGAACCAATACGTTGCCACCGAGGCCCTGGTGGCAGGAAAGCATGAAGAGCACAAGAGGCCTCGCACGGAGCAATCCCGAGGGTAGCCCTCGGGCCCACAAAGAAGAAGGCTCGACCGACCCAAGCCGCCGCTTCCGAGTCCACCTCTCCCACTTTTGAGTTTTTCCAGAATGGAGATCTTCCTCTAGATCAGAGAGAGGGGGCGAGGCTCCTAAGGGCGCCCAACCCGATGAAGACTCTACGCGAGCTCAAAGATCACTCCAAGTATTACTGATTCCACCGCAACTACAGCCATGACACCGAGGGGTGCCACGACCTAAAGAACCAAATCGAGGAGCTCACCCGCAGAGGGCATATCGGACGTTACATAAAGAAGCAACAACAATCTTCACCACACCCCTTGGGCCCCATTGAAAAACAAATCGATGTCATCATTGACAGTCCAACTTTCGGAGGAGATAACATGTCAAGATGAAAAGCCTACGCTTAATCAACCATGGAAAAGCATCCCTGGCAACAGGACGGGCCCGAGATCACCTTTCCATGGGGGAAGTTGAGCACCCCAACCATGATGACGCCCTGGTGATCTCGGTTAGGATTACCAATACTTGGGTCAAAAGGATAATGGTAAACACTGAAAGCTCAGTCGACATCCTATACTTTGATTCTTTCCAAAAGCTCGGCTTGACCAGAAAAGACCTCGCCCCTATGGCCTCAGCTCTTACCGGGTTCACTAGAGATTCTATCTCACCCCTCAGCACTACCACCCTACTAGTCACCATGGACGAGGAGCCGAGGTCCAAGACTGTGATGGTTACTTTCATAGTAGTCGGACTCCCCTCAGCATACAACGTCATCCTAGGTCACCCGACCCTCAACAAGTTAAGAGCTGTCATCTCCACCTATTACCAAGCAGTAAAATTTCCAACTCGCATTGGGATTATAGGAGTAATCCTCGGGAGTCAAGGTAATGCTATCTTTGAACTGTCACGCTGCCTAAGAAGTTAAAACCTGAGCTGCTTGTATTCGACCCCCGAGACGCTACCAAACTGTCACTTCGTCCTGAGCCAATCGAACAGAGACAAGAGGTCCCCCTAGACAAAAGTCAACTAGACAAAGTCGTGAAGGTCAAGTCCGAGCTCCCAGAAAAGGAATGAGTCCAACTCATTGACTTTTTGACAAAAAACATCGATGTCTTCGCTTGGTCGCCAAGAGACATGCCGGGAATATATCTAAAGGTCACACAGCACCACCTAAATATCTGCCCCCACGTGTGGTTGGTGAATACATTGGAAAGTTTGCCCTCGACCGACAAAAAATGGTCAACGATGAAGTGGATCGTTTATTGGAGGCCGGGTTCATAACCGAGGCAAATTATCCCCGATGTCTATCCGATATAGTCCTTGTTAAAAAAATCTAATGAATATTCGAGGATGTGCATTGACTACACCTATCTTAACCGAGCATGCCCTAAGGACTGCTACCCACTCCCGAGGATTAACTAGTTGGTCGACACAACTTCGGGGCACAAGCTCCTCATGTTCATGGATGCTTTCTCGGGGTACAACCAAATCAAAATGGCTCCCGAAGATCGAAAGCATACTGCCTTCATCACAGACCGAAGAGTCTACTATTACAAGGTTATGCCCTTCGGACTAAAGAATGTTGGAGCAATGTACCAGAGGATAGTTAATAAAATGTTCAAGCACTAGACCGAGAGGAACATGAAGGTGTACGTTGATGACATGATCATGAAAAGCAAGCTCACCTGCACCCATCTGGTAGACTTGGCTAAGACATATCAAACACTCGGGAAGTTTGACATGCATCTCAACCCCGCCAGTGAGGGATAGATGCAAACCCCAAAATGGTTTGAGCTATAATTAATATGCTACCTCCCCCGTTCCACCAAGGAGGTACAATGCCTTACAGGAAGGCTAGCTACCCTCACTCGATTTCTGTCCCAATCGGGAGATAAATGTCTACCTTTCTTCCGAGCTCTGAGACATCCCAAAGACTTCTAATGGACTTTAGAATGTGAGGAAGCCTTCGGGAAGCTCAAGGAACATATCGCTCAGCCATTCGACCATCTCGGGCAAACCCCTCAGCCTCTACCTCGCGGCATCCAAACACGTAGTTAGTTTCATCCTAGTCCAAGACGATGCAGGGGCGTAGTGACCAATCTACTATGCTAGCCATGTCTTGAACAGGCCTGAGGAGCGATACCAACCAATCAAAAAATTGGCATTAGCTCTAATGTAGACGACTCAAAAGCTATGCCCATACTTTCAAGCCCACACGATAAAGGTGGTGACCGATCAGGCACTACGCCAGGTCTTGTCCAAGTTCGATGTATTAGGATGGATGCTTAAATGGTTGGTCAAGCTCGAAGAATTTGACATTTAGTATATCCCGAGGATTGCCATCAAAGCCCAATCAATTGCTGCTTTCGTCTCGAAGCTGACACATCCCAACCCCCCCCCAACCCGCATAAGACAACGCCCGTTGAGATACCGAACAAAGATGGACTTTGTACATGGATGGGTTGGCTAACGCTGAAAGAGGAGGAGCCAAGCTTGTCTTAAAAGGGTCGGACAACCATCTGTTCAAACACGCATTGCGCTTCGGATTTAAAGCTACCAACAATGAAGTCGAGTATGAAGCCCTCTTATCCGGGCTCCGGCTAGCCTTGAAGCTGCAAATAAAGAACATTGAAGTCTTCACCGACTTGTAGTTGGTGGTCAACCATGTTAGCAGGAACTACGTAGCTCAGGATGCAACCATGGAAAAATACCTGGCCAAGGCACGACGGTTGGCTGGCCACTTCCAACACTTCGCAATAACGAGGGTGCCTCAAGCGAGGAATGCGCAAGCAGATGCGCTAGTGAAACTCGCATTGGGGCGAGGAACAAAAGAGGCCCCCTTGGAGGTCGAAAAGTTCCCCTTCCAAACAATCGCAACTGAGGATGTCTCCATGATCGAAGTAGCTTCAAACTAGATGGAGGAGATTCTCCACTACAAGAGGGACAAGACGCCACCTCCCGATGACTCAAACGCACGTATGCCTAGTACTACGAAGTGAACGACCAGCACTACCGAAGATCATTCAGCCAACCCCTCCTTCGGTGCTTGGATCCCTAAGAAACCTAGACGGTTCTAGCCGAGGTCCATGAGGGGATCTGTGGGGAGCATATCGGTGGCCAAACTTTAGCCTTCAAAATCCTCCGACAAGGCTACTACTGGCCGACCATGCGACGAGACGTTGTTGCCTATGTGCAACGATGTCTGCAATGTCAGAAGCAAGCTCGAGTGCAACACCAGCCCACAGTTCCCCGGACTCCGATAGATTATGTGTGGCCTTTTGCGTAATGGGGGATGGACCTCCTCGACCCTTTCCCTCCTGCTTCAGGGCAGCAAAGGTTTCTTATTGTCGAAGTAGATTATTTCATCAAATGGGTTGAAGCTGAGCTCTTAGCATCCATCACCGAAAGACAAGTTGAAAGCTTTGTCTAGAGAAACATCATCATTTGGTTCAGCATCTCAAAGGGCATCATCACCGATAATGGAGCCCAATTTCAACAACGCAAAATTCAAGGAGTTCTGTCAAAATAACGAAATTTAGCTAAGATTCAACTATATAGCGCACCCCCAAACCAATGGCCTCGTCGAAGTGACCAACCGAGCCACACTAGAGGGTTTGAAGAGAAGGGTCGTTGATGCGCACGGGATGTGGGTCAATGAACTCCCAAGCATCCCGTGGGTGTCTTGTACTACACCAAAGACTGCCACGAGAGAGTCGCCCTTCAATCTGGCATTCAGGACCGAGGCAGTGCGCCCACCCGAGGTAGTCTTCCCGACCCCTCGGGTTGAAAATTTTGAAGAAAGCGCATCGGAAAACGGACTTCGAGCCAACCTCGACCTTATTGAGGAACGAAGGGCTAACGCGCACCTTTGAACCTTGGCCTACAAAAGGATTGTGGCTAAAGTCTACAACCAAAAGGTGCGTCCTCGACCAATCAAGCTCAGAGACTTGGTCCTACGTAAGGCCGAAGTTAGCGACCCGTCACAAGCTGGCCCAAGTTGGGAAGATCCTTACTGGAGAACCGATGCAGCTCAAGATGAGATTTACTGACAACGCAAGAGGGAGATCGGCTACCGAGGACCTAGCATATATGAAACTTGAAGAAGTTATATCTCGAGGGCAGCACTCGGCCCCTCTGGCCGGTCGGGTAAATTATCTTAACACCCGATGAGAGCAAAAGTAGAGTTTGGAAAATAAAGTTTCGTTGATAAGGAAAAAGTTTACAACAGGGAATAAGTCAACTTTATGGGCTCATCAGTCATTTTTGACACTAACAATATTTTAACATACTGTAAAACTTCTCAAGTTGGATGTAGTTTATCATACAACTGAATCACTAAACAAGAAAAACACAAAGCACCATTCTTTCCCTGAGACGAGTATACATTTCAATCGTAGCAAATCATGCAACATATAATGCAGGGCAAACTAATAGGAAGGAAAGAAGCTGCAAAACTAAGCTATGGGTTCTTACTAATTAATCTTACAATACAGTAATACATTTCACCATGTCATCACAAAATATCAAGAACATAGAAAACATTGGCATGTCCAACTATCATCTAGCAGATATAAAGTGGATCCAAGAATATGAGCAGCTCTCAGCTAGCACCATCTGAAATTTTAGGGATGTAAGCAGAGAACCCAGAATCTTACTCCGATCTTCGCATTTTTACATTCAGATTCATTTCCTTGTAAGAACCGACCTTCTCAGCCGCCTTCCGCAATGGCCTTCCAATAGAGGATCTTCTTTGGCACTCCTGATTCCCGAGTTCTGAAGACCCAATTGAATTCTGCTTCTCATTCTTTACTCGTTCAACAGAAATATTTGATATGGAAGAAGTAGAACAATCTCGATGAGCAATAGCTTCCTCATGCAAATTTTCATTCTTGATCGTATAAACTAAAAATTTGGCATCCTCCATCTTGACTGAGTTCTCCGTAGGCTCACATGATTCAGACTTTAAATAACCGGATCTCTTCCGCAAGGATTTTCTGCTTTAGAAAAAAATGCTCAAAATGTAAATACTAAAATCAGGAACCATTCCAAAGCCATATAAAACAGGGATTACCTTCTTCCATCAATCTTTTCCTCTGATGGCACCTGACAAGTCACTGGAAGTATGGCATCATCAATCTTGTGCAACTCCATCAATTCATGTGATTCAGATTTCAAACTACAGGATCTTGTTCCGAAAGAACTTCTGCAAAAATAAAATAGGTACGAGTTCAATGCTGCTCTCCAGAGAAAAAAAAAAGGGGGGGGCCTATAGCTTAATCAGAATGTGCATTACCTTCTTCCCACAACCTTTTCCTCTAGGCCCACTCGATGGGTCATTGGAGATCTTCCATCATCTCTTTTGAGCAAGTCATTCACAAATTCACATGATTCAGACTTCAAGCCACTGGATTTTGTTCGTAAGGACCTCCTTCTTCATTAGAATGCATCAGAATTTACATTGTCGTTAAAGATTAACAAATTATTCAAAGCTTATCCAAAACATGAATTACCTTCTACCATCAACCTTTCCCTCTGATGCCACTTGATGAACCAAAGCGGTAGGGCCTAAAGCTGCAGAACCATACAATTGATATAAGAATCAAGAACAAACACATAGAGATTTGAAATCAGATGCAGAACCACTTATTTCACTCATAGTGGTGAGTTGAATTACGCTGTTGTTTTAACTTGCGCTTCTTATTGGGATTGCAGATTTTCTTGTCATTAGCAAGTTGAGTTGCATTTGCTTCAACCTCCTCACATTTGGTGCTTCCTACCTTTCGCAATTTGTAGAAAGAAAAATAACAGTATGAGCAAAAAAAAGGCAGCCTGATTGTAAACAAAACAAACCATTGGATACCTCTGAGCCAATTTTGTTAAGGAGATCTTTGATCAATTTTTCTTTCTCCTAAGTTAGAGTAAAGAAAAAATATATATCACCATAGAGATTAAGAGAGGAGAAAACAAATTATGAAACTATAATAATCCCCCTTACCTCTAATTCTGAAGTCTTTAGTTGAAGGATTGATAAGGTACAACCAAGCTCATGTTGTAATACTTTTAGCTGCAACATGAAATAAATAAATATTATCAATCAAAATAACTTGACATGCAACTTCAATCGATTGACACAAAGTAAATCAAATTAAATCGCCTATTATAGCAAACGAAAATCACAATGAGCCAAACCATAAGACCAGAAAACATACTCTATCTTTCCCTAAGTTGAGCTCCTGCGAATCAAAAGACGAAACAGATAAAGAATAAATCTTTTTTTGTGAACTGAAACAATAAAGAAAATGGACAAGGAATCAACCGCTAGCATGTGTGAGTTAGCCCGGGCCAATTGCCAGTTTTGTTGACTGGTTTTCTGCAATTCAAATTGGAGTTTTTGCAACTCAGTGCTACTCAGTTCTATGATTTTGCTGCCAAAACAAACAACGGATCAAACCATATCAATCGATCGCTGGTCCATGAATTTCGACGGACTATCTCTCAGTCAAGAAGTAATTTTGTCTTTTACAATTTACATACTTCTTTTCTGCAAGAAGCTTCAACAAGGCAGTATTTTCCTGGAATTCATATTGATCATGTAAAGAAAAAAGCATTTTCAAACATCTTTTTTAGAAACAAACACTAAATGCAGATGAAGAAGGAAAGAAAGATGAAAAAGGGAGCCCAAAAAGAAAATCTCCAAAGGTACCTTCATGAGCTGGACGATGCAATCTTTGGAGCTCGGGCAAGAAATCACATTCGAGTTACCTTGATCGACATCGGCACCCATCATTCCGGCCCTCCCCGAACTCACCGTGTTGGTGATGTCGGACAGTCTTTTCCTCGCAGCGGCGCTTCCGACCAAGGGCAGCACATCATGCGCTTTCATCATGCGATTTGATTCTCCTATAAGGCAAGCAAACCCAGCATTAAACGCTAAACCTAACCCTAACCCAGATACTAGGGAAGAATCCGAGGATCAAACTCTATAAATCGAGAAGATAGAAAAATGCACCGGATGCGTCCGCATTGGTGTGGGTCAGCGAGCGAGGAAGAGGACCAGCGTCCATGGACAGACCAACGAGGACAAGGAACACGACCGCACTCCCAAGAAGAAGCTTTCTTCCTCCCTGTGCCTTGATCAAGGAAATAAGAAGGAAAAGAACGAGAAAAAGATCAAGATTTTGGGACAGAGAGGGGGGAACGAGAAGGAGGCGGAGGGAGTAAGGCTCGGACGGCGGAGGCACGGGCTACAACGGCTCTCGGGAAGGATAACGACCGACGAATCTGACACCACCAAGCGATTCAAATTTTGAATTGTTTCTTGATGGGCTTCAACCACATTCTTATCGGGCTTAATGGACTCGATTTGGGTCAGGCTTGACCTCTCATAGAACAGATCAATAGAGATGGATTAGATCAGATTGCAAATTGCATACACATTAAACGATTAACCCATCAATCACAAGAACCTGATGTCATTAATCTCCTTGCTGGACATAAATAAGCTTCAGAAAATAAAAAGCATATTTGAGTTCTCTTTCACATTCTTGGAAAGTAAAAACATCATTACCCAACTGTAAATGTCTGCTATAATGGAAGCATGACAAGTACCCAAAATTCCAGTACATGAGAAGAAAGACACTTATTGTGCAAGACCTGAAACATTGCATCTAAAACTCTCTAACTACTCTATGGGGAAAAAGACATCAAGGCTTTTAGGTCCTTGGAAATCTAAGAATAAGAATATTAAATTGGTGAAAATTCAGGTGTTACTACAAAGTAATGATTCAATATTTAACGAGCCGTAAAGCGATTCCAGCTCAAGCAAATTACTTAGCTGATGCTGGATTTTGGGCAAGCACAATAGGTAATTAGTTTTTAGTCTGATGTACTATAGCATCCAGTAAACCATGAAGGTAGAAAACTTAGTAGCAACCACACAAGATTGCTGGTAGCTTTCAAAATGGATTCAAGCAAATTCATGGAAGACAACCATTTTAACATCATCAGATTTGTTGTGAAAGCTTCATGCACAATATATAGTACTGTTCATATTAAAGGAGCCACCACATTAGCAGTAAGGGGTAATCAAAGGCACCGAAGCTTAAGCCCCAGTAAATAATCAGTTTGCATGACCTATCATTATTTTTCTTTAAAGAGTAGGCAAATCAAGTGTTTCTTTCATGTGAAAAGAGGCTAATCTCCTACCAAAGATAAACTCTAATATTGACCGATCCATTTGTAGAGGCAATGATGCTTAGCACAATTGACATATTCTCTGCTATAAGACCTGTAAATAAAAAACGATGCCCTAGAAAATTAATTTTGGTTTATGCTAGATTTGGGACACATTCAATAGCTATAGTAGTTTATCCAAGGACACACAGGCATCATGAACAACAGAGACCACCTGCAAATCATTATAGAATTGGGACTGACACAAATATCCACCAGATAATTTTTTGAAAGAGAGAATCTACACAGTCCACACATTTACAACATATCCTTGTTGTATAATTTCTAGACAAAAGAGAAATATGCAAGAATATGTACTACCGCAATTTAAGGCAATTGTTTAGATCAGTAAAATGACTAGCTTCTCACATTTTACTCTACAATGAACTTAGTATTAAAAGATAAATCAGGAAAGACATCTATTGTGGTGATACATAAAGGAGTTTTTTCCTCAGTTTCATCAATTGGTTGGTCTGTTCAAAGATTTTATGTATCATATGGTTTGTAATATAACAAATCATATATTATGTAGTTTCCTATTGGTGACAGCAACATGGTAGATTGGTAGCATGATAATAAAGATAAAACAAGAAAAAACAATCAAACAAGAAACAACTAGGAGTCGATTAGAGATGCATGATCCACCAGAAAATCCACCTTAATTGGGTTTCTATTCAGATTAATAACCCTACTAAATGAGAAAATAAAGTTTTATAATCAAGTATTCACAACCTACATATAAGTTTATATCGGACAGGATTTTAATTTATAAAATAACCACAAAAAGGAGGTAAAACAAAACATGTTAGGGATTTCGTAGATCAATCAAGGATGCACGCGTATGGAGAAGTTCAAATAAGAATCAATGAAGAACTAAAGAGCATAACAATGTCGGAAGAGGGTTTCCATAGTTCAATTTAGGGTTTACACCTACGAAGATCCTTATTTAGGGATCCAAAAAGAACCAAAGAATCATAGTTCAATCTAGGGTTTCCACTTGTGAAGTCGTCAAAACATGAAACGATAAAGAATCCCAAGAGCGAATATCGCCTAAACACGAAGCTAAAGAACAAAATAGCAAAAAAACATTAACCCGATCACGATCGAAAGAATCCCGAAAGCATTGCAAAAGAGTCATGATAATTTTTGCTATATTGTTTCAACTTTATAGAATGTCTCTAGAGATATAATTTATCCCTCCTCTACAATATAAGAGGAGGTGCAGGAGTCGCGTCGCTAATGATGTGGGACTAAAGATATACTCTTACCACATGCCCAAATTTGAATCGTTACTTTATCGTACGAACGACATCTATTTAAGTGATCGACTGCATCCTACTCGAACAATCCCCAAACGCATCGAAGTCGTCCTTTCTCATCCGCCCAAATCACAAAGCTTGGTTGACTTGGTCGTGCAAGCTTCGATGCACAGCTTTGAGCTAGGCTTCTAACACATATCTAGGGTGGTAGCTCCTCTACCATTGCACGATCCTCCACTGCGGAAAACTATGGAGATGTCGAGATTTTACGTAGTAGTATGGGAACTAATGCAGATAAAAGAAGAAAACCCACACATGGATTTGGATGCGAGCATTATCAATGATGCATATCGAGATGTGGGAGGAGGAGGAGAATGCATCTGAAAGATGCATTTGATCTAATTAGTGCAAGTATCTTCTCCAAGTACAATTTGTTCGAGAATTAGAAAGGAGATACTGGACGATAGAAGGAAAAGAGAGGAAGTGTGCAAAATTATTTCCATCATGGGGAATGATGTCTCTTTTATGTACGATTTATGTGCGGAGAATTGTGATATATGATTTATGTTGCAGCATAACAGAAAGAAACTCCCATCCCAATAAGACTTGTGTTATCTTGAAGCGGAGTAGAACCACAATAGGAAAGCGATGATTAAGCTCCGCTAGTGTCACAAGCGGATACGGTAAGATTTTATCGCCATATTGGAGATTGGACCATGTGGACTCGAAAAATATAGGCTCGACCTTACCGAAACACCATGATATTCTATGCGCCATGTTGTCTAGAGTGGACCTACATGATCTCCGAAAACAATGATCTAGCACAAATGTACCAATATGAGGGAGTAGAGATCCTCTTTTATCAAGAGGCAAGTTTTATCATCAAGTATTCACAAGATACAGACAAGTTTATACCAGAGAGGGTTTTAATTCATGAAACGACCACGAAAAGGAGGCAAAACAAAACATGCCAGGGTTTTCGCAGATCATTCAAGGATGCATGCCTATGGAGAAGCTCAAATAAGAATCAATGAAGAACAAAAGAGTAGAACAATGTAGGAAAAGGGTTTTCATAGTTTAATTTAGGGTTTGCATCTACTAAGATCCTAATTTAGGGATCAACAAAGAACCAAAGGGTCATAGTTCAATCTAGGGTTTACCCCGAACAAGGATCAACGAAGAACAAAAAGAATATGACTTCATAGTTAAATCTAGGGTTTCTACTTGCGGAGTCGCCCAAACACGAAGCAATAAAGAACAAAAGAGCAGCAACCCGATCACGATCGAAAGAATCCCGAGAGCAAAAAGCATATGACTTCATAGTTAAATCTAGGGTTTCCACTTGCGGAGTCGCCCAAACACGAAGCAATAAAGAACAAAAGAGTAGTAGCCCGATCACAATCGAAGAACGAAAGAATCCAGAGAGGGAAAAAAAAATTTGGATCATTTCTCAACTTTTGCATGTTATCCTCGATTTTTGTATCGTTCTAATTTTATCAAATATCTCTAAAGAGACAACCTCTCCCCCTGCTCCGCCATATAAGAATAGGTGCAGGAGTCACGTCATTAGAGATGTGGGACTAAAAGACAAATATTCTTACCACGTGCCCGAATCTGAATCGTCGCTTTGTCGAACGAATGACATCTGTTTAAGTGATCGACTGCATCCTACTCGAACAATCCCTAAATGCATCGAAGTCGTCCTTCCTCATCCGCCCAGATCATAAAGCTTGGTTGACTTCCAATGGACTTTAGAATGTGAGGAAGCCTTCGGGAAGCTCAAGGAACATATCGCTCGGCTACTCGGCCATCCCAAGCAAACCCCTCAGCCTCTACCTCGCGGCATCCAAACACGCAGTTACTTCCGTCCTAGTCTGAGACGATGCAAGGGCATAGCGACCAATCTACTATGCTAGCTATGTCTTAAATAGGCCTGAGGAGTGATACCAACCGATCGAAAAATTGGCTTTAGCTCTAATGCAGACGGCTCAAAAGCTATGCCCATACTTTCAAGCCCACACGATAAAGGTGGTGATCGATTAGGTGCTACACCAGGTCTTGTCTAAGGTTGATGTATTAGGATGGATGCTTAAATGGTTAGTCAAGCTTGAAGAATTTGACATTCAGTATATCTCGAGGACTGCCATCAAAGCCCAATCAATTGCTAATTTCGTTTCAGAGCTGACAAACAAACCCCCCCCTCCCCCCTCCCGCGCATAAGACAACGCTCATTGAGATACCAAACAAAGATGGACTTTGTACATGGATGGGTTGGCTAACGCTGAAAGAGGAGGAGCCAAGCTTGTCTTAAAATGGTCGGACAACCAACTGTTCAAACACGCATTGTGCTTCGGATTTAAAGCTACCAATAATGAAGTCGAGTATGAAGCCCTCCTGTCCGGGATCCGACTAGCCTTGGAGCTACAAATAAAGAATATTGAAGTCTTCACCAACTTGCAGTTGGTGGTCGGCCACGTTAGCGGGATATACGAAGCTCAGGATGCAATCATGGCAAAATACCTGACCGTGGCACGACGGCTGGCTGGCCGCTTCCAGCACTTCGCAATAAAGAGGGTGCCTCAAGCGAGGAATGCGCAAGTAGATGCGCTAGTGAAACTCGCATTGGGGCGAGGAATGGAAGAGTCCCCCTTGGAGGTCGAAAGTTCCCCTTCCGGACAATCGCAATTGAGGATGTCGCCACGATCGAAGTAGCTTCGAACTGGATGAAGGAGATTCTCCACTACAAGAGAGACGAGACGCCGCCTCCCGATGACTCAAACGCACGTAGGCCTAGTATTACGAAGTGAACGACCAGCACTACTGAAGATCTTCCAACCAACCCCTCCTTTGGTGCTTGGATCCCTAAGAAGCCCAGACGGTTCTAGCCGAGGTCCAAGAGGTGATCTGCGGGGAGCATATCGGTGGCCAAACTTTAGCCTTCAAAATCCTCCGACAAGGTTACTACTGGCCGACCATGCGACGGGATGCCGCCACCTATGTGTAGCGATGTCTGCAATGTCTGAAGCATGCTCGAGTGCAACACCAGCCCGCAGTTCCCCGAACTCTGATAGATTGTGCGTGGCCTTTTGCGTAATGGGGGATGGACCTCCTCCGCCCTTTCCCTCCTACTTCAGGGCAGCAAATGTTCCTTATTGTCGGGGTAGATTATTTCATCAAATAGGTTGAAGCCGAGCTCTTAGCATCCATCACCGAAAGACAAGTTGAAAGCTTTGTCTAGAAAAATATCATCATCTGGTTTGACATCTCGAAGGGCATCATCACCGACAATGGAGCCCAATTCAATAACACAAAATTCAAGGAGTTCTAACAAAATAACGAAATTTAGCTAAGATTCAGCTATATAGCGCACACCCAAACCAACGACCTCGCCGAAGTGACCAACCAGGCCATACTAGAGGGTTTGCAGAGAAGGGTCGTCGGTGCACACGGGACATGGGTTGACGAACTCCTAAGCATCCCGTGGGTGTCTCGTACAACACCAAAGACTGCCACGAGAGAGTCGCCCTTTAGTCTGGCATTTAGGACCGAGGTGATGCGCCCACCCAAGGTAGTCTTTCCGACCCCTCGGGTTGAAATTTTGAAGAACGCGCGTCAAAAAAGGGACTTCGAGCCAACCTCAACCTTATTGAGGAACGAAGGGCTGACGCGCACCTCCGAACCTTGGCCTACAAAAGGGTTGTGGCAAAACTCTACAACCGTATGGTGCATCCTCGGCCAATCAAGCTCGGAGACTTGGTCCTAAGTAAGGATGTAGTTAGCGACCCGACGCACGCCCAAGGCAAGCTGGCCCCAAGTTGAGAAGATCCTTACCGGGTAACCGATGTAGTTCGAGACGAGATTTACTGTCTGACAACGCAAGACGAAGATCGACTACCCAAGATCTAGCATATATCAAATTTGAAGAAGTTCTACGTTTAAAAAGCACATATTCCGAGGGCAGCACTCGGACCCTCTGGCCGATCGGGTAAAGGATCTTAACACCCGATGAGAGCAAAAGTAAAGTTTGGTAAATAAAGTTTCGTTGATAAGGGAAAAGTTGACAACAGGGAACAAGTCAACTTTATGGGCTCATCAGTCATTTTTGACACTAACAATATTTTATCATACTGTAAAACTTCTCAAGTTGGATGTAGTTTGTCATACAACTGAATCACTAAACAAGAAAAACACAAAGCACCATTCTTTCCCTGAGACAAGTATACATTTCAATCGTAGCAAATCATGCAACATATAATGCAGGGCAAACTAATAGGAAGGAAAGAAGCTGCAAAACTAAGCTATGGGTTCTTACTAATTAATCTTACAATACAGTAATACATTTCACCATGTCATCACAAAATATCAAGAACATAGAATTCATTGGCATGCCCAGCTCTCATCTAGTCGATATATTAAGTGGATCCAAGAATATGAGCAGCTCTCAGCTAGCACCATCTGAAATTTTAGTGATGTAAGCAGAGAACCCAGAATCTTACTCCGATCTTCTTCGCATTTTTACATTCAGATTCATTTCTTTGTAAGAACCGACCTTCTCAACCGCCTTCCGCAATGGCCTTCCAACATAGGATCTTCTTTGGCACTCCTGATTCCCACGTTCTGAAGACCCAATTGAATTCTGCTTCTCATTCTTTACTCGTTCAACAGAAATATTTGATATGGAAGAAGTAGAACAATCTCGATGAGCAATAGCTTCCTCATGCAAATTTTCATTCTTGATCGTCTAAACTAAAAATTTGGCATCCTCCATCTTGACTGAGTTCTCCGTAGGCTCACATGATTCAGACTTTAAATAACCGGATCTCTTCCGTAAGGATTTTCCGCTTTAGAAAAAAATGCTCAAAATGTAAATACTAAAAATCAGGAACCATTCCAAAGCCATATAAAACAGGGATTACCTTCTTCCATCAATCTTTTCCTCTGATGGCACCTGACAAGTCACTGGAAGTATGGCATCATCAATCTTGTGCAACTCCATAGATTCATGTGATTCAGATTTCAAACTACAGGATCTTGTTCGGAAGGAACTTCTGCAAAAATAAAATAGGTACGAGTTCAATGCTGCTCTCCAGAGAAAAAAAAAGGGGGGGGCCTATAGCTTAATCAGAATGTGCATTACCTTCTTCCCACAACCTTTTCCTCTAGGCCCACTTGATGGGTCATTGGAGATCTTCCATCATCTCTTTTGAGCAAGTCATTCACAAATGCACATGATTCAGACTTCAAGCCACCGGATTTTGGTCGTAAGGACCTCCTTCATTAATTAGAATGCATCAGAATTTACATTGTCGTTAAAGATTAACAAATTATTCAAAGCTTATCCAAAACATGAATTACCTTCTACCATCAACCTTTCCCTCTGATGCCACTTGATGAACCAAAGCGGTAGGGCCTAAAGCTGCAGAACCATACAATTGATATAAGAATCAAGAACAAACACATAGAGATTTGAAATCAGATGCAGAACCACTTATTTCACTCTTAGTGGTGAGTTGAATTACGCTGTTGTTTTAACTTGCGCTTCTTATTGGGATTGCAGATTTTCTTGTCATTAGCAAGTTGAGTTGCATTTGCTTTAACCTCCTCACACTTGTTGCTTCCTACCTTTTGCAATTTGTAGAAAGAAAAATAACAGTATGAGCAAAAAAAGGACAGCCTGAATGTAAACAAAACAAGCCATTGGATACCTCTGAGCCAATTTGTCAAGGAGATCTTTGATCAATTTTTCTTTCTCCTAAGTTAGAGTAAAGAAAAAATATATATCACCATAGAGACTAAGAGAGGATAAAACAAATTAAGAAACTATAATAATCCCCCTTACCTCTAATTCTGAAGTCTTTAGTTTAAGGATTGATAAGGTGCAACCAAGCTCATGTTGTAATACTCTTAGCTGCAACATGAAATAAATAAATAAATATTATCAATCAAAATAACTTGACATGCAACTTCAATCGACTGACACAAAGTAAATCAAGTTAAATCGCCTATTATAGCAAAACGAAAATCACAATGAGCTAAACCATAAGACCAGAAAACAGACTCTATCTTTCCCTAAGTTGAGCTCCTGCGAATCAAAAGACGAAACAGATAAAGAATAAATCTTTTTTGCAAACTGAAAAATAAAGAAAATGGACAAGAAAGCAACCCCCAGCATGTGTGACATAGCCCAGGCCAATTGCCAGTTTTGTTGACTGGTTTTCTGCAATTCAAATTGGAGTTTTTGCAACTCAGTGCCACTCAGTTCTATGATTTTGCGGCCTAAAAAATCAACAGATCAAACCATATCAATCGATAGCTGGACCAAGAATTTTGATGGACTATCTTTCAGTCAATAAGTAATTTTTTACAATTTACATACTTCTTTTCTGCAAGAAGCTTCAACAAGGCAGTATTTTTGAATTACATTGTCGTTAAAGATTAACAAATATTCAAAGCTTATCCAAAACATGAATTACCTTCTACCATCAACCTTTCCCTCTGATGCCACTTGATGAACCAAAGCGGTAGGGCCTAAAGCTGCAGAACCATACAATTGATATAAGAATCAAGAACAAACACATAGAGATTTGAAATCAGATGCAGAACCACTTATTTCACTCTTAGTGGTGAGTTGAATTACGCTGTTGTTTTAACTTGCGCTTCTTATTGGGATTGCAGATTTTCTTGTCATTAGCAAGTTGAGTTGCATTTGCTTTAACCTCCTCACACTTGTTGCTTCCTACCTTTTGCAATTTGTAGAAAGAAAAATAACAGTATGAGCAAAAAAAGGACAGCCTGAATGTAAACAAAACAAGCCATTGGATACCTCTGAGCCAATTTTGTCAAGGAGATCTTTGATCAATTTTTCTTTCTCCTAAGTTAGAGTAAAGAAAAATATATATCACCATAGAGACTAAGAGAGGATAAAACAAATTAAGAAACTATAATAATCCCCCTTACCTCTAATTCTGAAGTCTTTAGTTTAAGGATTGATAAGGTGCAACCAAGCTCATGTTGTAATACTCTTAGCTGCAACATGAAATAAATAAATAAATATTATCAATCAAAATAACTTGACATGCAACTTCAATCGACTGACACAAAGTAAATCAAGTTAAATCGCCTATTATAGCAAAACGAAAATCACAATGAGCTAAACCATAAGACCAGAAAACAGACTCTATCTTTCCCTAAGTTGAGCTCCTGCGAATCAAAAGACGAAACAGATAAAGAATAAATCTTTTTTGCAAACTGAAAATAAAGAAAATGGACAAGAAAGCAACCCCCAGCATGTGTGACATAGCCCAGGCCAATTGCCAGTTTTGTTGACTGGTTTTCTGCAATTCAAATTGGAGTTTTTGCAACTCAGTGCCACTCAGTTCTATGATTTTGCGGCCTAAAAAATCAACAGATCAAACCATATCAATCGATAGCTGGACCAAGAATTTTGATGGACTATCTTTCAGTCAATAAGTAATTTTTTTACAATTTACATACTTCTTTTCTGCAAGAAGCTTCAACAAGGCAGTATTTTCCTGGAATTACATTGTCATTAATTAGAATGCAACAGAATTTACATTGTCGTTAATGATTAACAAATTATTCAAAGCTTATCCAAAACATGAATTACCTTCTACCATCAACCTTTCCCTCTGATGCCACTTGATGAACCAAAGCAGTAGGGCCTAAAGCTGCAGAACCATACAACAGATATAAGAATCAAGAACAAATACATAGAGATTTGAAATCAGATGCAGAACCACTTATTTCACTCAATAGTGGTGAGTTGAATTACGCTGTTATTTTAACTTGCGCTTATTATTGGGACTGCAGATTTTCTTGTCATTAGCAAGTTGAGTTGCATTTGCTTCAACCTCTTAACACTTGGTGCTTCCTACCTTTTGCAATTTGTAGAAAGAAAAATAACAGTATGAGCAAAAAATGGGCAGCCTGAATGTAAACAAAACAAGCCATTGGATACCTCTGAGCCAATTTTGTCAAGGAGATCTTTGATCAATTTTTCTTTCTCCTAAGTTAGAGTAAAGAAAAAATATATATCACCATAGAGACTAAGAGAGGATAAAACAAATTAAGAAACTATAATAATCCCCCTTACCTCTAATTCTGAAGTCTTTAGTTTAAGGATTGATAAGGTACAACCAAGCTCATCTTGTAATACTTTTGGCTGCAACATGAAATAAATAAATAAATATTATCAATCAAAATAACTTGACATGCAACTTCAATCGACCGAAACAAAGTAAATCAAATTAAATCGCCTATTATAGCAAAACGAAAATCACAATGAGCCAGCCAAACCATAAGACAAGAAAACATACTCTATCTTTCCCTAAGTTGAGCTCCTGCGAATCAAAAGACGAAACAGATAAAGAATAAATCTTTTTGCGAACTGAAAAATAAAGAAAATGGACAAGAAAGCAACCCCCAGCATGTGTGACATAGCCCAGGCCAATTGCCAGTTTTGTTGACTGGTTTTCTGCAATTCAAATTGGAGTTTTTGCAACTCAGTGCTACTCAGTTTTATGATTTTGCGGCCTAAAAAATCAACAGATCAAACCATATCAATCGATAGCTGGACCAAGAATTTTGATGGACTATCTTTCAGTCAATAAGTAATTTTTTTACAATTTACATACTTCTTTTCTGCAAGAAGCTTCAACAAGGCAGTATTTTCCTGGAATTCATATTGATCATGTAAAGAAAAAAGCATTTTCAAACATCTTTTTTAGAAACAAACAATAAATGCAGATGAAGAATGAAAGAAAGATGAAAAAGGGAGACCAAAAAGAAAATCTCCAAAGGTACCTTCATGAGCTGGACGATGCAATCTTTGGAGATCGGGCAAGAAATCACATTCGAGTTACCTTGATCGACATCGGCACCCATCATTCCGGCCCTCCCCGAACTCACCGTGTTGGTGATGTCGGACAATCTTTTTCCTCGCAGCGGCGCTTCCAACCAAGGGCAGCACATCATGCGATTTGATTCTACTATAAGGCAAGCAAACGCTAAACCTAACCCTAACTCAGATACTAGGGAAGAATCCGAGGATCAAACTCTATAAATCGAGAAGATAGAAAAATGCACCGGAGGCGTCCGCATTGGTGTGGGTCGGCGAGCGAGGAAGAGGACCAGCGTCCATGGACAGACCAACGAGGACAAGGAACACGACCGCACTCCCAAGAAGCAACAAAGAACAAAGGAGCAGCCCGATCGCGATCGAAGAACGAAAGAATCCCGAGAGCGAAAAAAAATTTGGACCATTTCTCGATTTGTGCGTGTCATCCTTGCGCAGGGGCCATGCTAATCTTCTCTGTATCGTTCCAATTTTATCGGATGTCTCCGAAGAGACAACAGTCTCGCCAACTCTGCGGTATAAGAATAGGCGTAGCAATCGAGACATTACCGATATGGGAGTAAATATAAATATTCTTACCACGTGCCCAAATCTGAACCGTCGCTTTGTCGAACGAACGGCATCTGTTTAAGTGATCGACTGCATCCTACTCGAACAATCCCCAAACGCATCGAAGCCGTCCTTTCTCATCCGCCCATATCATAAAGCTTGGTTGACTGGTTTTCTGCAATTCAAATTGGAGTTTTTGCAACTCAGTGCTACTCAGTTTTATGATTTTGCTGCCAAAACAAACAACGGGTCAAACCATATCAATCGATAGCTGGTCCAAGAATTTCGACGGACTATCTTTCAGTCAAGAAGTAATTTTTTTACAATTTACATACTTCTTTTCTGCAAGAAGCTTCAACAAGGCAGTATTTTCCTGGAATTCATATTGATCATGTAAAGAAAAAAGCATTTTCAAACATCTTTTTTAGAAACAAACAATAAATGCAGATGAAGAATGAAAGAAAGATGAAAAAGGGAGACCAAAAATCAACCCCTAGCATGTGTAACTTAGCCAGGGCCAATTGCCAGTTGTGTTGACTGGTTTTCTGCAATTCAAATTGGAGTTTTTGCAACTCAGTGCTACTCAGTTTTATGATTTTGCTGCCAAAACAAACAACGGGTCAAACCATATCAATCGATAGCTGGTCCAAGAATTTCGACGGACTATCTTTCAGTCAAGAAGTAATTTTTTTACAATTTACATACTTCTTTTCTGCAAGAAGCTTCAACAAGGCAGTATTTTCCTGGAATTCATATTGATCATGTAAAGAAAAAAGCATTTTCAAACATCTTTTTTAGAAACAAACAATAAATGCAGATGAAGAATGAAAGAAAGATGAAAAAGGGAGACCAAAAAGAAAATCTCCAAAGGTACCTTCATGAGCTGGACGATGCAATCTTTGGAGATCGGGCAAGAAATCACATTCGAGTTACCTTGATCGACATCGGCACCCATCATTCCGGCCCTCCCCGAACTCACCGTGTTGGTGATGTCGGACAATCTTTTTCCTCGCAGCGGCGCTTCCAACCAAGGGCAGCACATCATGCGATTTGATTCTACTATAAGGCAAGCAAACGCTAAACCTAACCCTAACTCAGATACTAGGGAAGAATCCGAGGATCAAACTCTATAAATCGAGAAGATAGAAAAATGCACCGGAGGCGTCCGCATTGGTGTGGGTCGGCGAGCGAGGAAGAGGACCAGCGTCCATGGACAGACCAACGAGGACAAGGAACACGACCGCACTCCCAAGAAGCAACAAAGAACAAAGGAGCAGCCCGATCGCGATCGAAGAACGAAAGAATCCCGAGAGCGAAAAAAAATTTGGACCATTTCTCGATTTGTGCGTGTCATCCTTGCGCAGGGGCCATGCTAATCTTCTCTGTATCGTTCCAATTTTATCGGATGTCTCCGAAGAGACAACAGTCTCGCCAACTCTGCGGTATAAGAATAGGCGTAGCAATCGAGACATTACCGATATGGGAGTAAATATAAATATTCTTACCACGTGCCCAAATCTGAACCGTCGCTTTGTCGAACGAACGGCATCTGTTTAAGTGATCGACTGCATCCTACTCGAACAATCCCCAAACGCATCGAAGCCGTCCTTTCTCATCCGCCCATATCATAAAGCTTGGTTGACTTGGTTGAGCAAGCTTCGACGCACAGCTTTCTCATCCGCCTATTCTTTCCTTAAACCTTACGTCCATCCCCTTTCTACTCCCACTGATAGTTGTCTTAGTAACTCCATGCTTATGTTTCATATGACATAACAGCAAAGTAGCTTGCCAATTCTGCAATCCACGCAATTAATATTACTTGTCGGTGCTTCTTGCGATCATGTCTTTAACTCCTTGCAGCGTTCTTGCAGTCGCCAGGACTAAATTCAAGTTCATTCACGTACAAACTTTGCCACTTGTCCATCCCACTGATGTCTTCAGGAATTATACTTACATCTGCAATGAAAATGTTGGTCAGGAGACATATGTATATACACAAGTTGCTCATGTTAAAGGGCATTTGGCCAAAATATATGTATATGGAAAGTATGTTAGGTGCAACTGGGATGGCAAGTAGTGATTGCAAAAACTGTGTCTCTGTTTCCTATAAAACATGGGGCGGAAAGCTATGGACATGTCGAGGTTTTACGTACCAGTATGGGACTAATGCACATAAAAGAAGAAAACCCATACATGGATTTGCATGCGAGCATTGTCAATGATGCATATCGAGATGTGGGAGGAGGAGAATGCATCTGAAAGATGCATTTGATCTAATTAGTGCAAGTATCTTCTCCAAGTACAATTTGTTCGAGAATTAGAAAGGAGATACTGGACGATAGAAGGAAAAGAGAGGAAGTGTACAAAATTATTTCCATCAAGGAGAATGATGTCTCTTTTATGTACGATTTATGTGCGGAGAATTGTGCTATACGATTTATATTACAGCGTAACAGAAGGAAAGTCCCATCCCGATAAGACTCGTGTTATCTTGAGCGGAGTAGAACCACAATAGGAAAGCGATGATTACGCTCCGCTAGTGTCACAAGCGGATACGGTAAGATTTTATCGCCATATTGGAGATTGGACCATGTGGACTCGGAAAATATAGGCTCGACCTTACCGAAACACCATGATATTCTATGCGCCATTTCATCTAGAGTGGACCTACATGATCTCCGAAGACGATTATCTAGCACAAATATACAAATATGAGGAAGTAGACATCCTCTTTTATTGAGAGGCAAGTTTTATCATCAAGTATTCACAAGATGCAGACAAGTTTATACCGAAGACGGTTTTAATTCATAAAATGACCACGAAAAGGAGGCAAAACAAAACATGCTAGTGTTTTCGCGGATTAATCAAGGATGCACGCCTATGGAGAAGCTCAAATAAGAATCAATAAAGAACAAAAGAGTAGAACAATGTAGGAAAAGGGTTTTCATAGTTCAATTTAGGGTTTGCACCTACGAAGATCCTAATTTAGGGATCCACAAAGAACCAAAGGGTCATAGTTCAATCTAGGGTTACCCCGAACAAGGATCAACGAAGAACAAAAAGTATATGACTTCATAGTTAAATCTAGGGTTTCCACTTGCGGAGTCACCCAAACACGAAGCAATAAAGAACAAAAGAGCAGCAGCCTGATCACGATCGAAAGAATCCCGAGAGCAAAAAGCATATGACTTCATAGTTAAATCTAGGGTTTCCACTTGCAAAGTCACTCAAACACGAAGCAATAAAGAACAAAAGAGCAGTAGCCCGATCATGATCGAAGAACGAAAGAATCCCGAGAGCAAAAAAAAAATTTTGGACCATTTCTTGATTTGTGCGTGTCATCCTTGCGCAAGGGCCATGCTAATTTTCTTTGTATCATTCAAATTTTATCAAATATCTTTGAATAGACAACCTCTCCCCCTGCTTCGCCATATAAGAATAGGTGCAGGAGTCGCGTCATTAGAGATGTGGGACTAACATACAAATATTCTTACCATGTGCCCGAATATGAACCGTCACTTTGTCGAACGAACGACACATGTTTAAGTGATCGACTGCATCCTACTCGAACAATCCCCAAACGCATCGAAGTCGTCCTTTGTCATCCGCCCAGATCATAAAGCTTGGTTGACTTCCAATGAGGAAGCCTTCGGGAAGCTCAAGGAACATATCGCTCGGCTACTCGGCCATCCTAGGCAAACCCTCAACCTCTACCTTGCAGCATCCAAACATGCAGTTATTTCCATCTTAGTCCGAGACGATGTAGTGGCGTAGTGACCAATCTACTATGCTAGCCATGTCTTGAATAGGCCTGAGGAGATCGAAAAATTGGCGTTAGCTCTAGGTTACTACTGGCCAACTTTAGCCTTCAAAATCCTCCGACAAGGTTACTACTTGCCGACCATGAGATGAGACGCCGCTACCTATGTGTAGTGATGTCTGCAATGTTAGAAGCATGCTCGAGTGCCACACCAACCCGCAGTTCCCCGAACTCTGATAGATTGTGCGTGGCCTTTTGCATAATGGGGGATGGACCTCCTCCGCCCTTTCCTTCTTGCTTCAGGGCAGCAAATGTTCCTTATTGTCGGGGTAGATTGTTTCATCAAATGGGTTGAAGTCGAGCTCTTAGCATCCATCACTGAAAGACAAGTTGAAAGCTTTGTCTAGAAAAACATCATCATTTGGTTCGACATCTCGAAGGGCATCATTACCGATAATGGAGCCTAATTCAACAACGCAAAATTCAAGGAGTTCTGCCAAAATAACAAAATTTAGCTAAGATTCAGCTATATAGCGCACACCCAAACCAACGGCCTCACCGAAGTGACCAACCAAGTCATACTAAAGGGTTTGCAAAGAAGGGTCGTCGGTGTACACGAGACGTGGATCGACGAACTCCCGAGCATCCCGTGGGTGTCTCGTACAACACATAAGACTGCCACGAGAGAGTCACCCTTCGGTCTGGCATTCAGGACTGAGATGGTGCGCCCACCCGAGGTAGTCTTCCCGACCCCTCGGGTTGAAATTTTTGATGAAAGCGCGTCGGTAAACGGACTTCGAGCCAATCTCGACCTTATTGAGGAACGAAGGGCTGACGCGCACCTCCGAACCTTGGCCTACAAAAGGGTTGTGGCAAAACTCTACAACCGAAGGGTGCGTCCTCGGCCAATCAAGCTCGGAGACTTGGTCCTAAGTAAGGCCGAAGTTAGCGACCCGACGCACGCCCAAGGCAAGCTGGCCCCAAGTTGAGAAGATCCTTACCGGGTAACCGATATAGTTCGAGACGAGATTTACTGTCTGACAACGCAAGAGGGAGATCGGCTACGCAAGATCTAGCATATATCAAATTTGAAGAAGTTCTACGTTTAAAATCACATATCCCGAGGGCAGCACTCGACCCCTTTGGCCGGTCGGGTAAAGGATCTTAACACCCGATGAGAGCAAAAGCAAAGTTTGGAAAATAAAGTTTCGTTGATAAGGGAAAAGTCAACTTTATTGGCTCATCAGTCATTTTTGACACTAACAATATTTTATCATACTGTAAAACTTCTCAAGTTGGATGTAGTTTGTCATACAACTGAATCACTAAACAAGAAAAA
This sequence comes from Musa balbisiana, assembly GCA_004837865.1. Classification (NCBI taxonomy): domain Eukaryota; kingdom Viridiplantae; phylum Streptophyta; class Magnoliopsida; order Zingiberales; family Musaceae; genus Musa; species Musa balbisiana. The sequence goes on along the minus strand of CM017191.1, from coordinate 9,307,198 downwards.
ACAAAGCACCATTCTTTCCCTGAGACGAGTATAAATTTCAATCGTACCAAATCATACAACATATAATGCAGGGCAAACTAATAGGAAGGAAAGAAGCTGCAAAACTAAGCTATCGGTTCTTACTAATTAATCTTACAATACAGTAATACATTTCACCATGTCATCACAAAATATCAAGAACATAGAAATCATTGGCATGCCCAGCTCTCATCTAGCAGATATATTAAGTGGATCCAAGAATATGAGCAGCTCTCAGCTAGCACCATCTGAAATTTTAGTCATGTAAGCAGAGAACCCAGAATCTTACTCCGATCTTCTTCGCATTTTTACATTCAGATTCATTTCTTTATAAGAAACGACCTTCTCATCCGCCTTCCGCAATGGCCTTCCAACAGAGGATCTTTTTTGGCACTCCTGATTCCCGCGTTCTGAAGACCCAATTGAATTCTGCTTCTCATTCTTTACTCATTCAACAGAAATATTTGATATGGAAGAAGTAGAACAATCTCGATGAGCAATAGCTTCCTCATGCAAATTTTCATTCTTGATCGTATAAACTAAAAATTTGGCATCCTCCATCTTGACTGAGTTCTCTGTAGGCTCACATGATTCAGACTTTAAATAACCGGATCTCCTCCACAAGGATTTTCTGCTTTAGAAAAAAATGCTCAAAATGTAAATACTAAAAATCAGGAACCATTCCAAAGGGGATTACCTTCTTCCATCAATCTTTTCCTCTGATGGCACCTGACAAGTCATTGGAAGTATGGCATCATCAATCTTGTGCAACTCCGTAGATTCATGTGATTCAGATTTCAAACTACAGGATCGTGTTGGGACGGAACTTCTGCAAAAATAAAATAGGTATGAGTTCAATGCTGCTCTTCAGAGAAAAAAAAAAGTATAGCTTAATCAGAATGTGCATTACCTTCTTCCGACAACCTTTTCCTCCAGGCCCACTTGATTGGGCCTTGATGGGTCATTGGAGATCTGACATCATCTCTTTTGAGCAAGTCATTCACAAATTCACATGATTCAGACTTCAAGCCACTGGATTTTGGTCATAAGGACCTCCTTCATTAATTAGAATGCATCAGAATTTACATTGTCGTTAAAGATTAACAAATTATTCAAAGCTTATCCAAAACATGAATTACCCTCTACCATCAACCTTTCCCTCTGATGCCACTTGATGAACCAAAGCGGTAGGGCCTAAAGCTGCAGAACCATACAACTAATATAAGAATCAAGAACAAACACATAGAGATTTGAAATCAGATGCAGAACCACTTATTTCACTCTTAGTGGTGAGTTGAATTACGCTGTTGTTTTAACTTGCGCTTCTTATTGGGATTGCAGATTTTCTTGTCATTAGCAAGTTGAGTTGCATTTGCTTCAACCTCTTAACACTTGGTGCTTCCTACCTTTTGCAATTTGTAGAAAGAAAAATAACAGTATGAGCAACAAAAGGGCAGCCTGAATGTAAACAAAACAAGCCATTGGATACCTCTGAGCCAATTTTGTCAAGGAGATCTTTGATCAATTTTTCTTTCTCCTAAGTTAGAGTAAAGAAAAAATATATATCACCATAGAGACTAAGAGAGGATAAAACAAATTAAGAAACTATAATAATCCCCCTTACCTCTAATTCTGAAGTCTTTAGTTTAAGGATTGATAAGGTACAACCAAGCTCATGTTGTAATACTTTTAGCTGCAACATGAAATAAATAAATAAATATTATCAATCAAAATAACTTGACATGCAACTTCAATCGACCGAAACAAAGTAAATCAAATTAAATCGCCTATTATAGCAAAACGAAAATCACAATGAGCCAAAAATAAGACCAGAAAACAGACTCTATCTTTCCCGAAGTTGAGCTCCTGCGAATCAAAAGACGAAACAGATAAAGAATAAATCTTTTTTGCGAACTGAAAAATAAAGAAAATGGACAAGAAATCAACCCCTAGCATGTGTGACTTAGCCCGGGCCAATTGCCAGTTTTGTTGACTGGTTTTCTACAATTCAAATTGGAGTTTTTGCAACTCAGTGCTACTCAGTTCTATGATTTTGCTGCCAAGAAAATCAACAGATCAAACCATATCAATCGATAGCTGGTCCAAGAATTTCGACGGACTATCTTTCAGTCAATAAGTAATTTTTTTACAATTTACATACTTCTTTTCTGCAAGAAGCTTCAACAAGGCAGTATTTTCCTGGAATTACATTGTCATTAATTAGAATGCAACAGAATTTACATTGTCGTTAAAGATTAACAAATTATTCAAAGCTTATCCAAAACATGAATTACCTTCTACCATCAACCTTTCCCTCTGATGCCACTTGATGAACCAAAGCGGTAGGGCCTAAAGCTGCAGAACCATACAACTGATATGAGAATCAAGAACAAACACATAGAGATTTGAAATCAGATGCAGAACCACTTATTTCACTCTTAGTGGTGAGTTGAATTACGCTGTTGTTTTAACTTGTGCTTCTTATTGGGATTGCAGATTTTCTTGTCATTAGCAAGTTGAGTTGCATTTGCTTCAACCTCCTCACACTTGTTGCTTCCTACCTTTTGCAATTTGTAGAAAGAAAAATAACAGTATGAGCAAAAAGAGGGCAGCCTGAACGTAAACAAAACAAGCCATTAGATACCTCTGAGCCAATTTTGTCAAGGAGATCTTTGATCAATTTTTCTTTCTCCTAACTTAGAGTAAAGAAAAAAAATATATCACTATAGAGATTAAGAGAGGAGACAACAAATTATGAAACTATAATAATCCCCCTTACCTCTAATTCTGAAGTCTTTAGTTTAAGGATTGATAAGGTACAACCAAGCTCATGTTGTAATACTTTTGGCAGCAACATGAAATAAATAAATAAATATTATCAATCAAAATAACTTGACATGCAACTTCAATCGACCGAAACAAAGTAAATCAAATTAAATTGCCTATTATAGCAAAACGAAAATCACAATGAGCCAGCCAAACCATAAGACAAGAAAACATACTCTATCTTTCCCTAAGTTGAGCTCCTGCAAATCAAAAGACGAAACAGATAAAGAATAAATATTTTTTGTGAACTGAAGTAATAAAGAAAATGAACAAAGTATCGACCACTAGCATGTGAGTTAGCCCGGGCCAATTGCCAGTTTTGTTGACTGGTTTTCTGCAATTCAAATTGGAGTTTTTGCAACTCAGTGCTACTCAGTTCTATGATTTTGCTGCCAAAACAAACTACGGATCAAACCATATCAATCGATCGCTGGTCCAAGAATTTCAACGGAATATCTTTCAGTCAAGAAGTAATTTGTCTTTTACAATTTACATACTTCTTTTCTGCAAGAAGCTTCAACAAGGCAGTATTTTGCTGGAATTCATATTGATCATGTAAAGAAAAAAGCATTTTCAAACATCTTTTTTAGAAACAAACACTAAATGCAGATGAAGAATGAAAGAAAGATGAAAAAGGGAGACCAAAAAGAAAATCTCCAAAGGTACCTTCATGAGCTGGACGATGCAATCTTTGGAGATCGGGCAAGAAATCACATTCGAGTTACCTTGATCGACATCGGCACCCATCATTCCGGCCCTCCCCGAACTCACCGTGTTGGTGATGTCGGACAATCTTTTTCCTCGCAGCGGCGCTTCCAACCAAGGGCAGCACATCATGCGATTTGATTCTACTATAAGGCAAGCAAACGCTAAACCTAACCCTAACTCAGATACTAGGGAAGAATCCGAGGATCAAACTTTATAAATCGAGAAGAGAGAAAAATGCACCGGAGGCGTCCGCATTGGTGTGGGTCAGCGAGCGAGGAAGAGGACCAGCGTCCATGGACAGACCAACGAGGACAAGGAATACGACCGCACTCCCAAGAAGCAGCTTTCTTCCTCTCTGTGTGCCTTGATCAAGGAAATAAGAAGGAAAAGAACGAGAAAAAGATCAAGATTTTGGGACACAGAGAGCAGAAGAACACGAAGCAAACGAAAAAAAATTTGGACCATTTCTCGATTTGTGCGTGTCATCCTTGCGCAGGGGCCTAACTCTAAACCTAACCCTAACTCAGATACTAGGGAAGAATCCGAGGATCAAACTTTATAAATCGAGAAGAGAGAAAAATGCACCGGAGGCGTCCGCATTGGTGTGGGTCAGCGAGCGAGGAAGAGGACCAGCGTCCATGGACAGACCAACGAGGACAAGGAATACGACCGCACTCCCAAGAAGCAGCTTTCTTCCTCTCTGTGTGCCTTGATCAAGGAAATAAGAAGGAAAAGAACGAGAAAAAGATCAAGATTTTGGGACACAGAGAGCAGAAGAACACGAAGCAAACGAAAAAAAATTTGGACCATTTCTCGATTTGTGCGTGTCATCCTTGCGCAGGGGCCATGCTAATCTTCTCTGTATCGTTCCAATTTTATCGGATGTCTCCGAAGAGACAACTTCCTTGCCAACCCTGCGGTATAACCATAGGCGTAGTAATCGCGACATTACCGATATGGGATTAAATATAAATATTCTTACCACGTGCCCAAATCTGAACCGTCGCTTTGTCGAACGAACGGCATCTGTTTAAGTGATCGACTGCATCCTACTCGAACAATCCCCAAACGCATCGAAGCCGTCCTTTCTCATCCGCCCAGATCGGAAAGCTTGGTTGACTCGGTTGAGTAAGCTTCGATGCACAGCTTTGGGCTGGGCTTCTAACACGAAATAAACATGTCCAATTCTCGAACCCATGGTCAAATCATATTTTTGTGAGGGTCAACACAATCGATCAACAATGCAGTCAATGTTGATTTATTTCACAGAGAAGAAATCTATGTTGAATTCATGTTTGCCGACACTTTGGTGAGATGGACTTCTAACACAGCACATTCACCATCTTATGACGTGTATCTGTGGCTTCACTAAATAAACACTTAGATAAAATTTTTATCTGCATCATCTGCTTTCTGCAAATCAACAATCCATACTGCTTTTGATCTTTCTTCTCCAAGTGAAAGGAGATGGTTGAGAGTTTAGGCTTCTCAGCATCTGTTTCCCCACTTGAAGTGGTCCTGGTGAGGTCACTCGATAGGAAGGACATTGTCAAAGATCACATAATGGATTCTTGCTGACATGCAAGATGCATTGCCTAGCTCAGAAACTATCTATCAGCTTGATAGCCAAGAAGAAGTATGTGTAGATCGGACAGTGTGTCTTCCGGATCAGAGGGCTCCCTGCTTGATGAAAGCTTGTGAGCCCCCTTCGCATGCAAAAAATGGCCTTATATCCACTATATGTAAAACTCCTTTTCAGCCTCGGAAAACTGGGTTGCTTTTATTTGGTAGTTCCCAAGTCCCTTTCCAAGCAACAGGAAGCATCAAGCTTTTCCTGTTTTCCTCCACACATGTGCTTGCAGAGCCCAATCCAAGTGCCTCGAATTGTATAGACCTTGAATGATGCATTTTTCAGAGCAATATTCTCATTCAAGAGAGAGAGAGAGAGAGAGAGAGAGAGAGAGAGAGAGAGAGAGAAAGATTAGGCAGCAACACTTTTGATCTGTAAGGCAGCTCCACAAAAAGGGCCATCCCTTGGCAAAGGAGATCTCAAGATAAGGGGAGCAGAAAGAGGAGAGGGGAAGATTAAGAGAACACACTCACATGGAAAGGACAAAAAGCCTCCTGTCTCCCCTAGGGTTCTTTAAAGGTGTGCAATGGTGGCCTCTCCTCCAGCACAGAGTCACATGGAGAACAACTCCACTAGGGAAACAATTACCATCCATCATTGATCACATTGCTCACTTTTTATCATCTGAGTGATAAAGGTCAAACTCTAATGGGTTCCTAACCCCCACTGTGCGCCCTTTTCCCCCATGATTGATGTCTCAACTTGTCAATCTAAGCTGCTAGAGCTGGAGTAGTTTATGAGAACAACTATTTGACCTGGTTGCTATAGTTAAACACACATTCGGAGAGCAGTACTTGCAGGACAGGCCCAGTAGCTAGCTACATTAGAAAAGCACTTCTTTAATCAAGAATGGATCACAGAAGATAACAGATGTCCATGAAATGTGTGCAGTATGATTCTCCTATTTCCTGTTTATATTATCAGTTTAATAATGTGGTGATCAATGGTTACTGTCATGGTATTACGATGAAGCATGGATCACTCTTTAGTAATTTGCCATACGAGATTTAGCACCTGGATGGAGCCACTGGAACTGTGATGATGCTTTCAAAGGAAAACAAAAACAAAAATCCTTTTGTCTTCAGCTGTTTGATGATGGCAAAAGCATTGTTAAAGAGGAATTGGGATCCATTTTTTTTATCTCATCAAGTACAACCTAGTTAATCCATGTCAGATATGGACCAAATGGAGTAATCTGATTTCCTCTAAATAATATCCTTGCCTTAAACCTGTTTACAGTCTTTAAAAGATGGGCTCCAATGACTCTTTTGCTTATACTGCTCAAATCATTATGATTATCAACTTTACTTGACATGAAGAAGACAAAGCTTCAGATGTGCAGCAACTGAACTTAGAGATGGCAGTGGCAAACTTCAGATCATTCAAGTTGTCCTCCAAGTTCTAGCATTAAAGATTCTAGTAGTCTTATTAACATTTGTTAATGGCTGATAATTCCCTGCAATACAAGCATATCAGAACAAGAAAAGAGAACTTTCCATCCAAGCCAAGGCCTTATCCAGCAAAGCACTCAACAGAGCTTTCCACATTGATGAGTCACAGTGGATTGGATGCATGTCCTTGTCTTGTTGGTGTTCATCAGAGGCAACATGGAGAGAGGATTCTTCTAGTGTTCTTCTCATCATGATCATAGGATATCTGGTCCAGACCAGGCTTAGTTGATGGAGGGAGGTTGGCATAGGCAGCTACAGATGTCTCAGATCAGTTTACACTTCAGAGTGGGAGAATTGGAAAGAGGAGATGAAATCTGAGTAAAACATAGCATCATCCAAAGAATATAAAAAATGAAGTGGTCTTCTATCTCAGTTTGTATCAAAATTAGATCTTTTTCTTCTTCTCTACTCTTCCATTATTCTCTTCTTCTTCACACATGAAGAAAAATACTGCCTCAACCCTATTATTCTTTAGATCCCTTGATGTGTGCCATACTAAAATACAAGATGTGTAGCAGCCTCAAGGTCCTTTGAATTCATATACTTAACTTCATAAGAAGTCATAGGTGAGTGAGATAGAACTGGTACTAGTTTAAACAGGTGCATGAGATTGTCATTGCTAGATAAGATTTAGAAAGTGAGGGGAATATAAGAAGTGATGCTTCATAGAAGATCCTTACAAGTCCCAACTGAGAGCTACTCTAAACAATGACTGTCCCTCGTCAGAAATATTCAATCTTCTTGCTGGAGGACCACTGACATGGATAGTTCATAGATGGACAGATCTAGAGTGGATTTGATTGTTCAACTTTTTATTTTTTATTGTAAATATGAGCTATATTATCACGTAAACAATGAGCTGATTAAGAAGTTTTATTAGGTTTTCATAACTTCAGATTGTTCCAGAATTTCATGAAGCTTGACTTGTGAGATATTATTTCTGAGCCATTAACTTTAAGTCATTGGCATCTTCCAAGCCAAAAGGAATGGACATTACATGTGAATTCCTATGCCTGTGATTGAAACCCATGAGAATAAAGTTTGATCACCAAAGCTAATTTTGATTGGAACCTGTGGACTAAAGATTGATTGATGTGTCTGAATGATGGCCATGCCCTTTTGTTGCTTCATTCAATTGTAACATGCTTTGATCATCTGTACTAAATTAGCATTACACTGTAAAGCATGATTAGAGACATCATTATGCACCTTAATTTGGTATATTTTGGCACTTCTCTTTGCAGGTTTCATCAGCTAATGTTGTACTAGCATTGAACCTTCTTACTCCACCCTATCATGATGGCAAGCAATGGAAAGAAGGTTAAACAAAATGGTAAAAGGGAGAAATCTGTGCACCCAAATACATGAGAAAGACAATGCCTCCAGATTTTAGTGTTCCTCACATGGGTTGGACATTTTTCAAAAGCTTCGAGTGAACTTTGAGTGCTGTCTCTCTGATGATGCTGATTAATCAAATCATGTAAGGCTACCTCACAACCAAAGAATGGAGGGTTGGTGGATGCCCTGCCCTCTCTGCTCCAATACTTACCCACCTCTACAAAGGAAGAGAGAGAGAGAGAGAGAGAGAGAAGGGAAATGGTTTCTATAAGCTCAGTTTTTCTTCTCTCTTTTTGACTTGTTCTGGGAGATGATTTCCAGATTACAAATTTGATGGGAGTACTGCCAAAAAAATGATAATTATGTTGTAATGAAAGCTTAGGATGACTTTATAACATAACCAGAAGATGGGATCTGCTGATACTTTGCTTTACAACTAGAAAAGTTTCACTAGTGTGGTCTTCTTTAAGTTGTGGATTATGATTAGTACTTTTGTCTCACACAAGCATGACCTTACATTCACTTGTTCTTCAAAACCCACTTTTCCATTAAAAAAAGATCAACTTTTTTGCATTTAAGAAAAAGATCAGGCATTCAAAAAATACAGGACAGGAGTCACTTTCTGCATAATTATTTATGTTAATCTTTTTTTTTAACTGTTGAAAAAGAAGCTAAAAAATGGATGCATAGTTAAAGAGAAATCAATCTTGTCCCCTCTTCTTTGTTTGATGTGTATCCTCCGTGATTGCTTCTCATCCAGTTCTACCACAACCACCACCACACAATGCACCAATCCCATACAGTGCTTTGATGTACTAATGCCTCAATGATCCACATATAAAAATTATCATCATTTTGCCTCTCCTTTTTTTTTTTTTAGCTAAATAAATTTAAAAAAAAGTAAAGAAGATGTTTGTGATGCACAATTGGGACTCATCAGACCAATTTTTTTACCTTCTCTTCTATCATCAACCCAGGGGACCAACCATCAAGCTACCTTCTTCTTATGTTGGTTCACCTAATCAGGCCAAATATCTACATTCCCCACTGAATGCTGTCCTCCAATCAAATTTATCAAGCTTTGAATTCCTTAGTACGAGAACATGAATTATTGGTGGATTTATGCAATGAAGCTACACTCGGTGACAAAAGGCTATGGCTTCTGTCCCCAAATGCCATCCCTCACCAACAATTTTTTTGCCCGTGTACACCGGTGTGGAAGTATTCAATCATCAGCTACTGTTTTAGGTCACAAGTCCTTCCACGATGAAGATTGTTCCCGTCGCGTTCACGAGATAGAATTTTCACCATACCAAACACACAAGAAATATCGAGCACATAGATATAACTAATATGGATGGTATAATGTCATAGACTCTAATTGTTATTCTCTATTTTCATAAATCTATTTAAGGAATTATTTAGGGGATAAAGTTAAAAATACAAGTCATTAGTGTGTCTTTTTCTTACGCATCCAATATGCTGATTATTGTCCAAGTATCGATGTGTCATGAGCTACTGTATCATAGTGAGGTCGTGCATCGCCTACGACAGTGTTTGTGAGAGCTCAGTAAGTCCAAAGCTTGACCCCACTTCGCCCTACTTCTTTATTGGCATGAGTGTGGGCTTTGAAAGCAGAGACCAAGGAACAGAGACAGTAAAGCATGGAAGCATGCTTGAAGCTTCTCGGTAGTGGGGAGAGGAAGAGGATAAAGGAGACAGTAAATAGGATGGTTAGATGATAGCTTTTGTTCTTGTACATACACTGTTAATTTACATTATCATGATAAAAATATCTTATTTCAATAGATATATATATATATATATATATATATATATATATATATATATATATATATATATATATATATATATATATATATATATATATATATATAAAGCTGAGACAAATAAACACTGAATGCAGTGCATGTTAAGCTGTTTCTGGTGAAGTGCAAGTCACCCAACTGGAGCTTGCAATGATTCATCTTCTTCCTGCACAAGGAAGAAGGAGGAGGGGACAGCTTGGGTGGTCCATTGCAAATAGAAATGATTTGAGAATCTCTGCTGTGCACCCCCTCGGTGACTTGCTTTGCTGTTTCCATGACTCCTATACACTTCCAGTACAGAAGACGGTGCGGTGGCTGTGCGCTCACACGGAGGCCGTAGAATTCACGCGCTGCTCCTCTTTCGCCTACTGACAGCGTTTGACCGCCCCACCGGTGGAATCCCACGAAGCGAGCACTGGTTCCTCCTCACATGGCGCCGTCTCCGGTTGGCTCTCGGTGGGGCTTGTCCTCCGCGAGCTGAGCCAGCCGATGGTTCTGACAAGAAGCTGATGCTGCAGGGAAGGAAAGACTATGGAGTCTATTTTATCCTCGAGTCCCTCTCAAAGTCTTGGAAGTCACCGCATTTAAGGGAGGGGAAGAAAGAAAAACGCAGTCTGAGCTGCCTAAATTTTGTTTGACTTCTCATCCAGTGGAGTTCATGGTCAATGGTGAGCTCTGATAGCCACCATCTGTCCTCATGGTTTTCTACAGAGTAGGCTTGGAGTTGTTGCTGTTGCCTCGGCGGTCAATTACAAATCCCCAGGAGAATACCCGTCTCTCTCTCTCTCTCTCTCTCTCTCTCTCTCTCTCTCTCTCTCCATATATGTTGCCTCGTGTTCATGCACGGTTTGGTCAAAAACACTGGCTGCGACGCTTCAGGTTTCACACGTCTTGTTGTCGGGACAAGCGGCTACCAGTTTCTTTCACCGCTACGGTCACGTTAACCTCATCTGCTACAGTCACGGTAACCTCATCTTGTAATGCAAGGAAGATGTAATCGCAATTCCAGTCCACACTTCCTCAGCACAGAGAGAGAGAGAGAGAGAGAGAGAGAGAGAGAGAGAGAGAGAGAAAATAATGGTGAGAAGAAGGAATGGTGATAGGGTAACATGCAAAAGGTAGTTAAAAAAGGTAGCATTAAAGAGGCCAGCAGCCCTGACAACAGATGAACACACAGCGGGGAGATAGAGAGAGAGAGAGAGAGAGAGAGAGGAGGGTAGCAATTCATTACATGTAGCTTCTGCCTGCACAATGTCACAGCAGCAGGCTTTTGAGCATGGGGAGGAGGAGGTGATAAAGGGGAGGGTGGTGGTGGAGGAATGGAGCCGACCGGAGCTGCAAGCCTTCCACCTCCACTCCCCTCCTCATCCTTCTTCTGCTGACCAAGACGTGCCCCAGGAAGAATTGTTGGTGATAGAGGTGGCGGAAAGAGGCAGCGGTGGTGTTGCAGGGCCTGTCGCTGCTGCTTCTGGTGGTGCTATGAGCCCAGCTACTACCGTTAGTAGCTCTGCTGCGCCTGGCCTTGAGATGGAAGCCACTAATGGCAACATCAAGGTGGAAGAACCACCGGTACCACCACCTTCGGCAGCGGCGGCAACAGCACCAGCTGCGGCAGGGAGTGGCAGCCAGGAAGACAAGAAGCCGGCGCCGCCGGCCCCCACGGTGGGCTTCGGCGAACTCTTCCGCTTCGCCGATGGGCTCGACTGCGTACTCATGGCTGTCGGCACCGCCGGGGCCATCGTCCACGGCTCTCTCTCTCTCTCTCTCTCTCTCTCTCTCTCTCTCTCCTCTCTCTCTCTCTCTCCTCTCTCTCTCTCTCTCTCTCTCCTCTCTCTCTCTCCTCTCTCTCTCTCCTCTCTCTCTCTCTCTCTCTCTCTCTCCTCTCTCTCTCTCTCCTCTCTCTCTCTCCTCTCTCTCTCTCCTCTCTCTCTCTCTCTCTCCTCTCTCTCTCTCCTCTCTCTCTCTCTCCTCTCTCTCTCTCCTCTCTCTCTCTCCTCTCTCTCTCTCTCCTCTCTCTCTCTCTCTCTCTCTCTCTCTCTCCTCTCTCTCTCTCTCTCTCCTCTCTCTCTCTCTCTCTCTCCTCTCTCTCTCTCCTCTCTCTCTCTCTCTCTCCTCTCTCTCTCTCTCTCTCTCCTCTCTCTCTCTCTCCTCTCTCTCTCTCTCTCTCTCCTCTCTCTCTCTCTCTCTCTCTCTCTCTCTCTCTCTCTCTCTCTCTCTCTCTCTCCTCTCTCTCTCTCTCTCTCTCCTCTCTCTCTCTCTCTCCTCTCTCTCTCTCTCCTCTCTCTCTCTCTCTCCTCTCTCTCTCTCTCCTCTCTCTCTCTCTCTCTCTCTCTCTCTCCTCTCTCTCTCTCTCCTCTCTCTCTCTCTCTCCTCTCTCTCTCTCTCTCCTCTCTCTCTCTCTCTCTCTCTCTCTCCTCTCTCTCTCTCTCTCTCTCTCTCTCTCCTCTCTCTCTCTCCTCTCTCTCTCTCTCCTCTCTCTCTCTCTCCTCTCTCTCTCTCTCCTCTCTCTCTCTCTCTCCTCTCTCTCTCTCTCTCTCTCTCTCTCCTCTCTCTCTCTCTCTCCTCTCTCTCTCTCTCTCTCTCCTCTCTCTCTCTCTCCTCTCTCTCTCTCTCTCTCCTCTCTCTCTCTCTCCTCTCTCTCTCTCCTCTCTCTCTCTCCTCTCTCTCTCTCTCTCCTCTCTCTCTCTCTCTCTCCTCTCTCTCTCTCTCCTCTCTCTCTCTCTCCTCTCTCTCTCTCTCTCCTCTCTCTCTCTCCTCTCTCTCTCTCCTCTCTCTCTCTCTCTCCTCTCTCTCTCTCTCCTCTCTCTCTCTCCTCTCTCTCTCTCTCCTCTCTCTCTCTCTCCTCTCTCTCTCTCTCCTCTCTCTCTCTCTCTCTCCTCTCTCTCTCTCTCCTCTCTCTCTCTCTCTCTCTCTCTCCTCTCTCTCTCTCTCTCTCTCCTCTCTCTCTCTCTCTCTCTCCTCTCTCTCTCTCCTCTCTCTCTCTCTCCTCTCTCTCTCTCTCTCTCCTCTCTCTCTCTCTCTCTCTCTCTCTCCTCTCTCTCTCTCTCTCTCTCTCTCTCTCTCTCTCTCTCTCTCTCTCTCTCTCTCTCTCCTCTCTCTCTCTCTCCTCTCTCTCTCTCTCTCCTCTCTCTCTCTCCTCTCTCTCTCTCTCTCTCTCCTCTCTCTCTCTCCTCTCTCTCTCTCTCTCTCTCTCTCTCTCTCTCTCCTCTCTCTCTCTCTCTCTCCTCTCTCTCTCTCTCTCCTCTCTCTCTCTCCTCTCTCTCTCTCTCTCTCTCTCCTCTCTCTCTCTCTCTCTCCTCTCTCTCTCTCTCCTCTCTCTCTCTCTCTCCTCTCTCTCTCTCTCTCCTCTCTCTCTCTCTCTCTCCTCTCTCTCTCTCTCTCTCTCCTCTCTCTCTCTCTCTCTCTCTCTCCTCTCTCTCTCTCTCCTCTCTCTCTCTCTCTCTCTCTCCTCTCTCTCTCTCCTCTCTCTCTCTCTCCTCTCTCTCTCTCCTCTCTCTCTCTCTCTCTCTCTCTCTCTCTCTCTCTCCTCTCTCTCTCTCTCCTCTCTCTCTCTCCTCTCTCTCTCTCCTCTCTCTCTCTCCTCTCTCTCTCTCCTCTCTCTCTCTCTCTCCTCTCTCTCTCTCCTCTCTCTCTCTCCTCTCTCTCTCTCTCTCTCCTCTCTCTCTCTCTCTCCTCTCTCTCTCTCTCTCCTCTCTCTCTCTCTCCTCTCTCTCTCTCTCTCTCTCTCTCCTCTCTCTCTCTCTCCGCTTCTTCGCCGATCTGGTCAACTCCTTCGGGTCCAACACCGGCGACCCCGACACCATGGTCCGCGAAGTCGTCAAGGTGCTCCCTCCCTCCCTCCCCTCCCCGTCCGTCTCTTCTTCCACTTCCCTGTCTGCATCAGATTTGCGTTCATAGAGATGATCTCAGTTGGTGATCTTGCAGTACGCCTTCTACTTTCTTGTGGTCGGGGCGGCGATCTGGGCGTCCTCCTGGGCCGGTGAGTGTTCGAACGCGTTGTTCTTGGATCGAGAAATAGAGGATGGCGTAGAGATTGTTGATGAGCGTAGAATTGTGGAATGCAAACAGAGATATCTTGTTGGATGTGGACGGGGGAGCGGCAATCGACCAAGATGAGGATCAAGTACTTGGAGGCCGCGCTGAACCAGGACGTCCGCTACTTCGACACCGAGGTGCGCACCTCCGACGTGGTCTTCGCCATCAACGCCGACGCGGTCATGGTCCAGGACGCCATCAGCGAGAAGGTGGGCACCGCCCTCGGAGCGATGCAACCTACGGTGTCGGAAATCTTGACCTGGGTCTATGCACTGATGGTGGTGGTTTGGTTTGCAGCTGGGGAACTTCATCCACTACATGGCGACCTTCGTCTCCGGCTTCGTGGTGGGCTTCACCGCCGCGTGGCAGCTGGCGCTCGTCACGCTCGCCGTCGTCCCCCTCATCGCCGTCATCGGCGGCATCCACACCGCCACATTGGCCAAGCTGTCCTCCAAGAGCCAGGACGCTCTGTCCCAGGCCAGCAACATCTCGGAGCAGGTGCCCTGATCTTGTCTGCGTCCCTCCGGATGAGCTCTGCTCATCGGCAATCTTATGCCACCCCCAATTCCTTGGTCGATTTCAGGCGCTGGCGCAGATCAGAACGGTGCAGTCCTTCGTCGGGGAGTCCAGAGTTCTCCAGGCCTACTCCGCTGCCTTGGGAGTGGCTCAGAAGCTTGGCTACCGGAGCGGATTCGCCAAGGGCTTGGGACTGGGCGCAACCTACTTCACCGTCTTCTGCTGCTACGCGTTGCTGCTGTGGTACGGAGGACTCCTCGTGCGCCACCACCACACCAACGGCGGGCTCGCCATCTCCACCATGTTCGCCGTAATGATCGGAGGATTGTACGACAAAAATCCTGACCCCATTCATCCATCTGTTCCTCTTCAAGGCGTTTTTCACTGTGCATCGCGACGTCTGGCAGGGCTCTCGGGCAATCGGCTCCGAGCATGGCGGCATTTGCCAAGGCGAGAGTAGCGGCGGCAAAGATATACCGAACGATCGAGCACAGGCCAAGCATCGACAGGAAAAACGACACCGGGATCGTGCTGGGCGCCATTACAGGGCTTGTGGAGCTCAAGAACGTGGACTTCGCGTACCCATCCAGGCCGGATGTCCCCGTGCTTCGGGACTTCTCCCTGACTGTTGCTGCAGGGAAGACCATTGCTTTGGTTGGGAGCAGCGGCTCCGGCAAGAGCACCGTGGTCTCCCTCATCGAGAGGTTCTACGATCCCACCGCAGGTACCCCAGAAATCCTGCAACAAAGCCACAGTATGCTTTGTTCTGCAATGTTCTTAAAGATTCTGTGCTTTAATTTACTTTCTGCTGCTGCTTTTTCTTACTTTTTGTGTATGCTCAATTCAAGAAGAGCAGAACAAAGAGCAAATGTGTGGAGAAGGGGGGATTCATTCAACCTCGATATCAACACCTGATTCTTTACTTTGCACTTTGATTGCAATATGAACTACAGACACTAATGTTCCTGTTGCTGATGCTATCTCTCAGGGCAAATTTTGCTTGATGGGCATGACATAAAGTCCCTGAAGCTAAGGTGGCTGAGGCAACAGATAGGGCTTGTGAGCCAGGAGCCTGCCCTCTTTGCAACCACCATTAAAGAGAATCTGCTCCTGGGCAGGGAAGATGCTACACAAGTAGAGACGGAAGAAGCTGCCAGAGTTGCCAATGCTCATTCTTTCATAGTGAAGCTCCCAGATGGCTATGATTCCCAGGTCTGTATGGCTCTCCTTTTCTTCATTTGACTGCTGCTGTTCTCTGCTGGGGATGTCTTCGGCTTTTGCTTCTATGTGATGGCATTAGCATATGTGAGGTGTGCTCCATTGGCTGGCTTCTTAAATATGGGGACTTTCTTTTCGGGCAACTTGTAGAAGATGGCTCCTTTTCTTGGACTGGGGTAGATGCCATTGTTGAAATGAAGTAACATGACAAGATTCCTTTTTGAGGTCCTTTTCTAGATCTTGGCTGATACAGGAGCCTGATGGATGTGAAGAGGAGCTAGGTTTCACTTTCTACCAACCAAAGCCAAGAAACTCACTTGGTTTTGTCCCTGACATTAGATGTCAAACTGCTGAGTCTCTGCTTGGGATGAGCAGATGCACATGGCTACTGTGTGTTGCAGACCTTTCAACCAGGAATGAGTAGCATGCATGGAGTAGATATCCTGTTTCATCCCTGACACTGTTGATGTGTTTCACTGTGTAGGTTGGGGAGAGGGGGCTGCAGCTCTCCGGTGGCCAAAAGCAGCGGATTGCCATCGCCAGAGCGATGTTGAAGAACCCTGCAATCCTGCTCCTAGATGAGGCCACAAGCGCGCTGGATTCGGAGTCCGAGAAACTCGTGCAAGAGGCCCTCGACCGATTCATGATTGGCCGCACGACGCTTGTGATCGCCCACCGCCTGTCCACCGTGCGCAAGGCCGATGTCGTCGCGGTTCTTCAGCAGGGGAGCGTCACCGAGATCGGCACGCACGACGAACTCATGGGGAAAGGCGATAATGGTCTCTACGCGAAGCTGATTCGCATGCAGGAGCAGGCACACGAGGCGGCCCTCATCAATGCCAGGAAGAGCAGCGCGAGGTGCATTCGGTGGCTTCATCACTTGCTCCTTTGATCGGCTTCGCCGAATCTAATCGCTTGCTTGCTCTGTTTTTCGCTAGGCCGTCGAGTGCTCGGAACTCGGTCAGCTCCCCGATCATTACCCGGAACTCATCGTATGGCCGATCGCCCTACTCCCGCCGTCTCTCTGACTTCAGTACATCGGAATTCAGCTTCTCGGTTGACCCGAACCACCGCATGGAGAAGCTTGCGTTCCGAGACCAGGCCAGCTCGTTCCTGCGCCTCGCCAAAATGAACTCACCGGAGTGGTCTTACGCCCTCATAGGCTTGATTGGCTCCATGGTGTGTGGTTCCATGAGCGCCTTCTTCGCCTACGTCCTCAGTGCTGTCCTCAGTGCCTACTACGCTCAGGACTACAAGTACATGCGGCGGGAGATCGGCAAATACTGCTACCTCATGATCGGCGTTTCCTCTGTTGCTCTGCTCTTCAACACCATGCAGCATCTCTTCTGGGACGTGGTCGGGGAGAACTTGACGAAGCGTGTTCGGGAGAAGATGCTCACCTCCATTCTTCGGAACGAGATTGCATGGTTCGACAGGGAGGAGAATGCCAGTGCTAGGATTGCCGGCAGGCTTACATCGGACGCTCACAGTGTGAGGTCTGCGATCGGAGATCGTATATCAGTCATCGTGCAGAATGCGTCGCTCATGCTCGTCGCCTTCACTGCTGGCTTCGTCCTCCAATGGCGACTCGCCCTGGTTCTCATTGCCGTCTTCCCTGTCGTGGTTGCCGCCACGGTTCTTCAGGTACACTGCTTCTCGATCATTCTAAACTCTGCAAGTTCCGATGGATGCCCCAATTCAAATCGCGAACAATGTGATGCAGAAAATGTTCATGAACGGCTTCTCCGGAGACTTGGAAGTCGCCCATGCCAAGGCCACACAGATTGCCGGCGAGGCTGTGTCCAACGTCCGCACGGTTGCGGCCTTCAATTCAGAGGCGAAGATCACCGAGCTCTTCGCGGCCAACCTGCAGAGCCCACTCCGCCGCTGCTTCTGGAAGGGTCAAATAGCAGGGAGCGGCTTCGGCATCGCCCAATTCCTCCTCTATGCTTCCTATGCCCTCGGCCTGTGGTACGCCTCGTGGCTCGTCAAGCATGGCATCTCCGACTTCTCCAAGACCATCCGCGTCTTCATGGTCCTCATGGTCTCAGCCAACGGCGCCGCAGAAGCCCTAACTCTCGCGCCTGACTTCATCAAGGGTGGGCGTGCCATGCGGTCCGCGTTCGAGCTTATCGACCGCAAGACGGAGATCGAGCCCGACGATCTCGACGCCGCTCCTCTGCCAGACCGCCTCCGCGGCGAGGTCGAGTTCAAGCACGTCGATTTTGCTTACCCATCCTGCCCGGACATGCCTGTGTTCCGCGACCTCACCCTGCGTGCTCGTGCCGGAAAGATGCTCGCCCTCGTCGGCCCAAGCGGGTGCGGCAAAAGCACCGTCATTTCATTGATCCAGCGGTTCTACGAGCCGACATCGGGGCGCATCCTCATCGACGGGAAGGACATACGGAAGTACAACCTGAAGGCACTGCGGCGGGTCATTTCGGTGGTTGCCGCAGGAGCCATTCTTGTTCGCTGCATCGATCTTCGACAACATCGCGTACGGGAGGGAGGCAGCAACGGAGGCGGAGGTGGTGGAGGCCGCGACCATGGCGAATGCGCACAAGTTCATCTCGGCGTTGCCCGACGGGTACCGGACGTGGGTGGGAGAGCGCGGAGTGCAGCTGTCGGGCGGGCAGCGGCAGAGAATAGCCATCGCGAGGGTCCTGGTGAAGAAGGCGCCGATCATGCTGCTGGACGAGGCAACGAGCGCGTTGGACGCGGAGGCGGAGCGGAGCGTGCAGGAGGCGCTGGAGAGGTCCCGGTGGACGGACGACCATCGTGGTGGCGCACCGGCTTGCGACGGTGAGGAACGCCCACGTGATTGCGGTGATCGACGACGGGAAGGTGGTGGAGCAGGGATCCCACTCGCACCTGCTCAACCACCACCCCGACGGGTGTTACGCACGGATGCTGCAGCTGCAGCGCTTCTCCAACAATGGCGTGCCACAGGGACCGTCGTCGAGCACTTGACAGAGAGAGACTACAAGCAAAAAACATCGAAACAAAGATGGCAGCATAACTCCAATTACGTACTACGACTCTTTTTTGGCTGTGTTTTCCTTTGTTTAATCACTGTTGCCATGAGGTAAACAGGATTTGCCATGTAATTATGTTATTTTTAATAGTAACTAAAATTTTGTTTAAGATATTATTACATTGTTGGCCACTGAATTTGCTCTCTAAATATTTTTCAAATCAATGATTAAAGAAAATGAAAGATGATATGACCTTATTAGTCCTTGTTGTATTACTATGACATCTATATAGTCGATCCTAAATAAATAAAATATAAATTTATGATTTAACATGAGTAGACAAATTTTATTTAGGATATTAGTATAATGTCAGTCTGAAATGTGATAATTATCATAAACTTAAGATTTTGCACTAAACTATACTATTTAGTAAAAAGGTGAAACATTTTTGGATGTTATAATACTGAGATATCAGACGATATATCGATCAGTATATACCATGGAGTATGATTAAATGAAATGATAAAAATAAATTCAAAACTAATGGTATCGTGTCAAAATTGATTTATGTGTCTTGATATTGATATTTGACTCAATTAATTAAATATGAATCGATATGTGTCGGTCTAATCAATATTTAAATATGATTCTAGGATCACATTTAAGTTTTTGCATCAAAATATGCTATGTTGCAAAAAGATGAGCTACTTTTAGATGTTAGGGTTCTAACATACCGGATGACATATTAAACGATATATAGAATCAATCGAAAATAGCAAAAATATTTACAATAAATTTTATATATATATATATATATATATATATATATATATATATATATAATTTGCCATGCTGCTTAAAAATGGTTGGTATATAAGATTAGGCAAGAGGAATAACAGGTGTGAAGTAGAGGAAGATTGAAAGAGATATGGTGGTGAAATTGAAAGCAAACATGAGTAAATATTCTTTCTTTATGATCAACTTTGGAGAGAGTGTGATAGAGAGAAGGTGCTATATAAATATTGTAATTATTATTATGATCGAAGGCTCCAACAAGCCATGTGTTCCCCTACCAAGAAGAATAGTTTCTTTTGGCTTCTTCCAATCTACTGATCAACAGAACACAGGGTGATAAATGCTATCATTCAGTTCCTGTCAAGGTACTTCTTGGGAGTTTTAGGGTTTTGAGGTGGAATTTTAGTACATGGAGATTGGCTACCTGATTGAATTCTGCAGTAGCTTTGTTTCTGGATCAACTTGGAAGCAAAGTCATGATCATCAAAATCCAAAAACTGATATGTTTCAGATGCATTGCATTTCTTTTCTCTGTGGGGACTGCATGATTGAATATGATATATGGGAAAAAGATAAACAAGTTGGGGGGTTGTGCTCTCTTGTAGATGGTGCAATCTCTGGTTTTTTGTCAGAAGTTCTGACTTATTAGCTGTATAATCTTAACATCTAACACTCTATTGAGAATAATGGAGGAAAGATCAATGAGATCAATGCTGTATCCCTGCAGAAAAGAAAACTTGAAGAGAGAGAGAGAGAGAGAGAGAGAGAGAGAGAGAGAGGAGAGAGGGAAGAAGAGGTAATTGGCAATGGTTTGGTCTTCCTTTCTCAGACTAAACCTTCTAACTTCACAAATAGCTACCATTGTTCACTTGCACTTGCAGAGAGAAAGATGCAAAGCTCAACCTTGTATGACCTCACAACAATGGCCAACCAAACATTATCTACACAATAACACTCTCTGCATGTCCAACCATCAAGCGAGGCCATGGGTCCATAGCAGCATGAAGCTTCATAAAAGCTTGAAAGTGACAAGAGGGAGAAGCACCATCTTAAGTATCTTGAGAATTAGTTGGGGGACAGCATCAACCTCGATCCATGTGATGGTTGAATCCTCCCACTTGCCTCTACCACAAGTAGGCAGCATCTCTCACAGGAAAAGAGGAAGTGGAAAGAGACTGCTCCAGTCACTGATGCAACCATAAACTCCACTTGACTCTCAATATCAGACTTTACCAAGAATTCAAACTTCATTATTGAGTCTATCTACTATCTGAGCGATCAAGATTGAAATTATGAAACAGAATATTTGAATCTTAAACTGAAGCTTTTTTTGTTTTTTTATTTAGCTTATTTGTTAAAATTGAAATAACTTGAATGGTCAGAGGTGCATTATTTGCCACTGATGGCATGAAGTGGAGGAACACTTGAGCAGATATTATCAGTAATCAATGCAATGGACAGATTGCAGAGATGTGTCAGGTCACCATCTCTGTTGGCCAAACCACACAACTCATAATGAGGAGACAAGAAGGGGGAGAAAGGACAGACAGTGGGGGGCGACCTCTTGAAGGTGATGGTGTGGGTAACACTATAGCTAAATAGAAATGTAGATATCTTGAGAGGCTTTCATGGTGAATTTGATTTGCTTGTAATATTTAATGAGTTGCTAAAGTACTTGTGGGTGAGAGTCTTTAGATGACAAGTTTAATAGTCTCCACTATGCCAAATAAACAAATCTTTAGATGACAAGTTTAATAGTCTTCACTATGCCAAATAAACAAATCCAAAGCCAGAAGGCACCATAAAAGGCCAAACTCCAATAGCCCTCCAGTGTTTGATATCAAGGAATATGAATAGTTGGTGGTCCAACATGAACAGCACAGTTAAAGAAAAGAACAAGAATTAATCTAGTACTGGTCCATAATTTTATTAATTATTCTTTATTTGGCCCACAAGAACTTGCAGTAGTCATTGTTAGAATATTTCATTGTTGAATTCAGACTTGGCCTATGATTTACTTAATTAATGTGTTTCTTTGGCTTGCAAGATCTTGCAGTGGTTAGCCTTGGAAGATCTCCTTGTCTAAATAAAGCTATTAAAAGGAGAAAATTTGACCATCTTAATCATCTTTAAGTGAGGTAATAATTAGTTAGTGAAAGTATTTATTTGTCCTTATTATCTAATTAGCCTTTCTATTTTTATTTCCTCCACCACACCCATCAACCTTCGATTCAACAAAAAATACAATGCATTCAAAAAATTCAAGGGCATATTCGACATCCAACTTTATCCTCTTAGAAAGAACAAAAAAAAAAGGAAGAACAAACTTCCATTTTGGCTTTGTAGCATTTTATGCAGGTACAAGATAGAATGGAATTTTTCACTGATGGAATCACACTGGAGGATGCAAAAAAATGCATTAATTGTAGTCAATCCAACAATTGCTCAAGCAGGTCAATATGTGCTAATTGTATCAGACTGTGAGGATTATCTCCAGAAACAAACAACTTAGTCAACCAGATAGGAACCAGCCAGCATGTGCATTTATGGGTAGGCCAGGCATTACTTATGACACTAAGCTTTTAATTATATCTCATAAATGTTCTCTGTCAATAGTATTATTATCCATCACCATGGCATCAGACAACTTTCTCACTGATGGATGGAAAGAACAGGATCTGAACACAAATGGACCTGGTAATAATGGTACTTCTGAAAAAGAGTGTCATATCGATTGTTCCTAAAACCAAAGGTATTCTCATATGAAATAAACACTTGTTCTTGATTCCAACAATAAAAAACTAAAGCATTGCTGCATAAATCAAAACAGATATGTGAACTTTCAAGAATTGAAACATATTGTGCTTAATGGACCTACTAAAAGACTCCCATGCCAAAACCTGATGATCCTCCTGCACTCTGAAGATCAGAAATACTTGAGAGATTACTGTGCAGATGGGCATTGACAAAAGAATGGCCTGCTAATGTTTCCACAAGTCCAGTTTCAGCAAAATTAGAATGCCAAAACTTGAATCTG
This sequence comes from Musa balbisiana, assembly GCA_004837865.1. NCBI lineage: Eukaryota > Viridiplantae > Streptophyta > Magnoliopsida > Zingiberales > Musaceae > Musa > Musa balbisiana. The sequence continues at coordinate 9,284,822 of CM017191.1, read as the reverse complement.
CCTTATAAGGTGTACATAATCTCTCCACGCTAACCAAAATCTGGTAAGCAAACAATTCTCCCATACAAAACCTGCTGCAAGATGGGGTTGATAAGCACCAGCAAATGGTATCTTCCTGCTTCAGCAAATATAGAGAGCAATCCTGTGGCACAAGAAAATTTGAGTTGGTCTCCAATGTACACTTACCATTCTGTACTACAAACATGGATCATTCACCTGATTATGGATCAGGTATCATTGAAAACATAGTTAATATATGCTGTTTGTAATTATGTAAAACATCAAGCTAAATTAATTACACAATCCCTTCATGAAAAGCCTACAATCTAAATGGAATAAAGATAATTTAGACCACAAACTTATCTACCATGAAGCTGCCAATATGATTCGACAAATACACATGCTTCGCTAGTAGATTGCCGTGGGGAGGACAATGGAAATAAGCCAATATGAAGCAGCAAGAAGAAGCAAACTCTGGCTTTGGCTTGAAGAAAAACAGGAAATCAGCAATCACGAGAGAAGTTGCGTCCTCAATGCTTGTGCATTTTTTGTGTCAACATTTCAGGGAAAAAAAGAAGATTGACTAGCTTAAAGTTGCAGCAACCTGCCACAATGAGCTTTGGATTTCAACTGGCCTATTTGCTTTGTATTATAATGTTGAATGTTATCATACTGTTTTTTGATGCATCCAATATGCAGAATATAGAAAACTATAATCCATTAATCCAAAACTATGAATTTAACTAGACAAAGTACTTGTAACTAAAGATTATTCGGTCCTCAATAACCTGATAGTCTTGAAGAAAGTACAGAAATAAGAATTCAGTGAATTCACTATGCAAAGAACTCTCACACCTATCATGGACCTTAAAAGATGAACCAGCTTCATGTAGCACTTCAAAGAATATAGTGTCCACTTCAAACTATACATTTAAATCTATTTGCAAATTTTGTATCTGACAAGAAACGGGACTTCAATTTGTATGCACACATCATTTTCTTGTAATTCATGGACAAAACTCAGCATTTTAAATCTTTATGGCATACAAACTTCAACCAGATTTGCATTTCGATAAAAGTAGATCAAGCGAACTAAGCATAATATGCCCAAAATATAACAAACCTTGAGTAACAATTAGATAACAGCATGAACAAATTCAAAGATATTCCTGCAGGAAAGCTCATGAATATAGTAGTCCAACAGCATTTCAGTAGACCACAGTTTGTGTCTCTGATCTACTCTCTTCAAGTCACTGTCGTGTATGATTCATGACATAGGTTATTTCCAAATCTATAGTCGAGGGAGATCAGTTTACAATACATGCATGCTGAAACCTGCAATTGGGAAGCATTCATTCGAAAATATTATGTGATTTACAACATAAACACCAACATAACACTCGAAAGGAATAAAATTTACTAGTTCCATTGAGAAATAATAGAAGCTATAGGAACGCAAGCTGGTGACAGTTCAAACCTAGGGAGTCCTAAGAAGGTCGACCAAGTTATTTGGTGCAATTATCCATAATAAAAGAGATAATGGCACTGGCCAGCAGTAGAATTATTGGGTAAGAACTTCTCTAATCAAAAGGAGGGCTAACTATATGGGTAAAGCTGCATATATTGATCCTTCTCAGGTCTCACAATGGCAGGAGCCTTTTGTACTCGACTGTCCTTTTTAGATTATTTAATCACCAAATTGGTGGTGTTAGACAATGCAAAAGCAACAAAAGAAAAAAAAATATTTGATGAGAGTGCCAAAAAAATTTAATATTTAATTGCAAATCTCATGATACCCCCCTTATCTATTATGGCATATCTATTTAAGGGATCCTCTTTGCCTCTCTCCTCGCTTGTACCCATCCCCCTCTATTTTATTGGTGGTGGATAAAGAGAATATTGTAATGGTGATAGACAAGAAATACAATAGTTGCGACGAAGAACAAATGAAATGGTAGCATTGTCTCCAATATTCCACATTTATAGTTACATGTTTCTTCCGCCTTGACTTCCTCTTATTCTTTGCCTTCCTTCCTGCCCCTCTTCATTTTTTTTCTTTTAAGGCCACGAAATCACTCAAAATTGGTCGAAATTGGCCAACTAAGATTGGGTTTGATCAATGCCAGCCAATTATGACTAATTTCTAACTATAGGTCCGAGAAAATGGCTACCACTGAATCTGTCTTACATGATACTAAACGTCTAAATGTATTCTATCCAAATAAGCTGATGTTGCAAAATGTGGCCCCATATCACAGTGATGTGTGATCAGATCACCATATTTGACACTTCAATATAACAAATATAATTCAAATTTTAGTCATGGAAGGGGTACAGTCCTAATGAAAAGTTCATTCACATAAAGCTTAAATCAGCAAAGAACTAAACAATTAAAAAGCATAATCGAGTTAAAAGTTCTTAGGTTGTCTACTGATATGGCATATTCTGGTATCACCCCTGTGACCATAGTCAGCAAACAAATCAGCGTAGAGATGGAGCCTTGAGGCTGAGATGGTGCGTTGCATCAACGTGGCACCTCGAACTTGGGTGAGTGTTAGGACTCTAGCTAGGAGAGTCTTAATTGATAAGGGCATTCATGTAAAACCTACCTAAGCCGACCCTTATTAAAGAGGTGAAGAGGCCGGCTAGGGTTTGGAGGTTATTTCTTAGAGAAGAATTAGGAGTTGTAAAGGAATAAGAGTCTTGAGTAGGAGTCCTATCAGGAGTCTTGAGTAGGAGTCCTATTATGAGTTAGGGTTTAGAAGCCCTATAAATAGCTATGTATTCCTCCTCTTTTGATAGGCAATAGATGAATCTTTTCTGCAGCCTTTGAGCAGCAACTTGGAGGAAGGAACCACTATAGAATTCCAGGAGGCCGATCCCCTAAAGAGATCAACCCCAAGCTTAGAATCTGCAAGGGTTCTAACACTTGGTATCAGAGCAGCGTTCTTGGCATCTCGCTGCCCTTCCACAGCCATCCATCATCTCTCCACAGCCGCCCAAAGCAATTCCCACAATTGCTTAAAAAATCATCACCAAATTCCGTCGTCATCTCCACTGCAGATCATCTTTTGATCTCCCCGTAAATTGCAACAGGTTCTGGTTTCCCACCTTACTGCTGCTGCAATTTAGTTATCCTTATTCAAAAATCCAAAAAACAAAATTGTTCCTATATTGCTGCATAAACTTTTCGTTGCAAAGTTTTCATCTCTACAATGAAAGATACATTGCTGAATTCCAACCGCATAGCACAGTCTATTTGATCTTGCTACTATATTTTTTCTATCCAAATCTCTACGAATTTTTTATGACAACTTCGAAACTTCCTAACACAATATTTCCCTTTGGATTTGTCAAAAAATTCTCAATATAAACCATTGATCTTTTACGTCTAATATGCTATACTTGAAAAATCTGTATTGTAAAATTTCAGCTGCATAGCACAGTTTGTTTGATCTTGCTACTATGTTTTTTCTATCCAAATCTCTACGAAATTTTTATGATAGCTTTGACACTTCCTAACATTAGATTTTCCTTTTGTTTCGTCGAAAAATTCTCAATATAAACCACTGATCTTTTACGTCCAATCTGCTACAATTGAAAATCTGTACTATAGAAAATTTCAGCCACATATTGTTGCCTTAACTGATCTATTTGCAATCTTTTTTGAATGAAATTTCTTAAACAGTTCATAAATCATCTTGGCTTCCATCTAAGATTGATCGATTGAGGAATTCATCTCTAAAAACGATTTTGTGTTGCTACAAATTTTCGTCGCAAACCGCTGAAATTTTTCGACGAGAATTCTGCTATCGCAACTTGCATCAATTTCCTTGCTATTATACTGCCGAAATTTTCTTGATTAAGTTGGACATCTTTGCTGTCATATAAACTGAGATTTTGCTGCCAATTCCCTCCTCAAATCTCTCAAGTTTTTGGTGAAAATTTCGTCGAGAAACCGCTGTTTCTTCAACGATAATTCTGCTCTTACAAGACAATACAATTCTGCAGCAAACTTCCACTGATTTCTATCAAACCTTTGCTGTCATCTACCACAGATCTAAAACTTTCATCCACAGCCCTAAAACTCCACCAAATCACACCCTCAAACTGCACACAAAACAGCCTCAAAACAAGCCTAAACCGCAGCCTACATCCACCAATCCACCAACCCTTTCGACCATCACTTCTCTCAACATATACTTGCCTTTAACCCGACAACAAAAGAGAGATCTTAACATCACAGATTTAGAGGCATATACTATGGCATCTAAGGAGGTAATCAATGTTAAATTCGAAGCCTTGGAGGTGCGAATGGAGGATAAGATTCGAATTCTCTTTACCGAACTCAATTTGCGCCGACCACCAAGCATGAAGAAATCACATCAAGGAGAGAGCTCTAACCAATCGCACCAAGCCCGAAAATATGACTTCCAAGAGAGGGGAGGCTTTATGACCGACCCCAACTATCCACGCATGAGGGTGGACTTCCCTAGATGGGAAGAAGGAGACTCGATTGGTTGGATCTCGCGCGCAGAGCGATATTTTTGGTATCATAAAACTGCGGATGCATCTATGGTGGAAATTGCAGCTATATATCTTGAAGGGGATGCTATACGGTGGTTTGACTGGTTTAAATATACTCATGAAGTCCTCTCATGGCGACAATTCAAAGAAGGACTATTGATCCGCTTCAGACCATCCGATTATGAGAACATTGACGAACAACTAGCAAAGATCCGACAAACCTCTACCATTTAGGAGTACCAAACTAGGTTTGAAAGGTTATCTAATCAAACTTGTGATTGGTTTCAAAAATAACTATTGGGGACCTTCATTGAGGGCTTGAAGCCGGAGATCCGGGGAGAAGTTAAAGCATGACAACCGTACACGCTTATGGCAGCCATCTCTTTCGCACGACATCAAGAGGAGCGATTGAACCATGAAGCTCGGAGGACTAGGATTGCTTCTTAACCTGCAATGCAGAAGCCCTCAGCCCCCCCTACTATCAACCAAGTCCCTACACCAAAAATGATGACAAGAGAAGAGCTTCAGGAGCGATCTACGGAGGAGTTATGTTGGCACCGCGATGAGCCGTGGAGCCACGAGCATTACTGTAGAAAAGGGAGACTTCTTATTATTAAACCAGTAGAAGAAGAGGTCATTGAATATCAAGAAGAGAGCCTTGATAATAAAGAAGAAGATGCAGAAGAAGAGCCACAACCGACCGAAGTTATGGTGCATGCACTAGCTGGCTACTCAAACCCGCAAACGATGAAAGTTGAAGGCCTTCTCAAACAACAATTGATCACTGTTCTCATCGACATGGGCATCACTAATAACTTCCTAGATAGTAAAGTTGTTGTCCAGATGGCCTTACCTATCGAGTATTACAGCAGGTTTGACGTCAAGTTCACAGACGGATGGATTTTGAAGTGTGATCGTAAGCGCCCACGGGAGAAACTGTTACTGCAGGACCAAGAGAAAATTGCAGATTTCTTCCTCCTCCCTCTTGATGATCATGAGGCCACGCTTAGAATTGAATGGTTGACGACATTAGGTGATGTTTCCTGGAATTTTACGAAATTAATTGTTAAATTTTACAGTAAGGGGAAACAGGTGAAACTGCACGGGAAACGTGGGGGCAACGTAATGACGATTTGCACACAACAAATGGAGAAGGTTTTGCATAAAGCATGCAGCGACTTTTTAGTACAACTTGAGCAGCAAACTAAGGGAGATCCAATAGAATTTGAAGATCCAAACCTACTTCCTTTGCTTACTGAATTTTCAGATATATTTGACGAACCGCACAACCTACCTCTTGCCCATCAGCATGATCATTGTATACCGATTCTTCTGGGCAAACCTCCTACAAATACTTGGCTATATCAACATTCATATCTGCAGAAGGATGAAATAGAAAGGATTGTAAAAGAGATGCCCAAAACAGGTGTTATTCGGCCAAGTTACAGCCCATACTCTTCACCGGTGCTCTTCATATGAAAGAAGGATGAAACATGGCGAATATGCATTGATTACCGAACCCTCAACAGCATAACCGTCAAGGACAAATACCCTATTCCAATAGCAGATGAATTGCTAGATGAAAGGGGGCATAAATTTTCACAAAGCTAGACCTTCGATCCGGGTATCATTAAATATGAGTGTGCAAAGAAGATATACCGAAAATCGCATTTTGAACACACAACGGCCATTACGAATTTTTGCTTTCTTCACCAGAAGGTAGAATATCTTGAGCATATCATATTAGAGGAAGGTGTGGTAGTGGACCCCTCCAAAATTGGAGCAATGCAGAACTGGCCGACCTCGAGGAACATAAAATTGCTACGTGGCTTTCTCGGTTTAATAGGCTACAATCGTAAGATCATGAAAAACTATGGAATGATCAGTGCACCACTCACTTCTCTACTAAAAACAGATGTCTTTCAATGGTCGGACAAAGCCTCCGCTGCCTTCGACAAACTTAAGGCAGCCATGACAATGACACCGGTGCTAGCACTACCAGATTTCAACCGACCCTTCATTATTGAGGTCGACGCATCTAGAATCGGAATTGGAGCCATTCTCATGTAAGATGGTCGACCACTCGCATACACTAGCAAGACATTGTCTCCCTCCCATCAAAACATGTCAACATATGATAAGGAGATGCTCGCCATTGTGCACGCAGCAATGAGGTAGAGACCTAACTTGATCGGTCGACGATTTCAAATTAAAACCGATTATAAAAGCCTCAAGTACTTTTTGGAGCCAAAGATATTATCCCCTGAGCAGCAAAAATGGGTAACAAAACTTCTTAGATTTGATTATGAAATAACTTACAAAAAGGGGAAAGAGAATGTTGTTGCAGATGCGCTTTCGTAGCTAGCCGAGCAAGCTGAACTTTCGGCCGTTTCGCTTCTGACCAGTGACTTCCTTGAGGATATTAAGATGGAATGGCAGGAAGATCCAGAGACTAGTAAGATCATAAAAAAATTGGAAGAAGCATCAAGCTCCGTGGCTCATTACAATTGGGACTCAAAAGAATTACACTATAAAGGACGCATTGTGCTTATGACAAATTCTACTTGCATCTTCACAAGCAGATTTTAGACAAAGTTATACCATATGCAGGGTACTAAATTGAAAAGGAGTATGACATATCACCCACAAACCGACAGCCAGACGAAAGTTGTAAATAGGTGCTTGGAGACAGCCCAAAGCCACCCACCAAATATGACTACTCAAGGAGAACTTCAGACCCAGCCAAGTGTCATTATTGATCAATGGATCGTGACTCGACGACGACAACCCACTACTGAAGTGCTAATACAGTGGGTGAACCTACCAACAGAAGATGCCACTTGGGAGAACTATGATGACTTAAAGATCAAATTCCCAAAATTCATGAATCGTCAGCCTCGAAGACAAGGCTGATTTAAAGAGGGCGGATCTGTTAGGACTCTAGCTAGGAGAGTCCTAATTGATAGGGGCATTCATGTAAAACCTACCTAAGCCGACCCTTATTAAAGAGGTGAAGAGGCCGGCTAGGGTTTGGAGGTTATTTCTTAGAGAAGAATTAGGAGTTGTAAAGGAATAAGAGTCTTGAGTAGGAGTCCTATTAGGAGTTTTGAGTAGGAGTCCAATTAGGAGTTGGTTAGAAGTAGGAGTCCTATTATGAGTTAGGGTTTAGAAGCCCTATAAATAGCTATGTATTCCTCCTCTTTTGATAGGCAATAGATGAATCTTTTCTGCAGCCTTTGAGCAGCAACTTGGAGGAAGGAACCCCTATAGAGTTCCAGGAGGCCGATCCCCTAAAGAGATCAACCCCAAGCTTAGAATCTGCAAGGGTTCTAACAGTGAGCGCCCGCCCCTTCCCGTGTCGTTCGGAGTCGTACAAGACAACGTTGCATAGTAAAGAGTCGCTCCGGAAAGCTCGGAATGGTGTTGTACAGTGTCATTCCATGCAGGTCGGCCGGCGTAAGCACAGAGGTATAAGCCGACCACCCGAGGAGTCGGCTGCCATCATCAGATCGCGTTCGATCGACCCTCACTCACAAGTATAAAGCCGATCTCTTGATTGGCATAGGGGAGATTTCCCTAGACTTCACTCAATACTTAATCTTCGGAGGGGTCGAATCGGGAAAGCCCCCTCCTGACTTCAACCTACATGCAGGAACCCGACGTCATCGGAGCAGACCGCTCACTAATAAGAAGGATCATGTTCGGAGATGAGTGTCAAACTCAACCCAACTCAATGCTCGCTTCCATCACCCGAGCATCCTCGTGGACAACTTGCACATTTGGGACGCGACCAAGCCGTGTTGACACATCGGTCATGGCGTAAAGGTTCACTAACATTTTGACACTAGAAGGAGGGCTCGATGTCGCAAGAGCGTCCGATCACGATCAATCCTGAAGCTCATTCTAGTGAAGAGCCACTAGCAGTCCACCCTGCCTATTGGCCCGGGGGCAACCACCCCCTATCCTGCACGAAGATAGGGGCATCGTGGCCCAGACGCCAGATCACTACTGACGCCTGTTCAATGACCTCAATGCCCCCCCCGGAAACGTCTTGGGACCGCCAGTCATCTCACCTAAGGCATTCCTTAGCCTCACCAAGCAGGTTTAGACCTTAGTAGGAATAATGTAGACAATCATCCCACAGTTCATCCAACATACGACTCTCCCACTACTGGCCATACCAACGTCCCCTCCGGGGCCCCCCAACGCTCCTCCGGCCAACCTGTCACCTCGAGCCCTAATTCCTCATGATGAGATCGAGGAGCGGGTTGGAGATCCAGGAATGGCGCCCAAACGAAGCATCCCCATGTCTTGCCCAACCGCACTGCCATTCCCCAAGCCCGATACCTTGTCGTTGGACTCGACCGATAACTCATTTAGGGCTCAACTGTCTCTTGTGAATCAACGTCAAGATGAGTTTCAACGAGAATTTCATAGATCAAGGGATGAGGCCGCAGAAAGCCACTCGGGAGGATCTCCTTTCACCCAAGAAATCCAAGATAAGCCTGTACCCCTCAACTTCCGCCTCCCTACTCTAGAGACGTACGACGGTGAGTCCGACCCGACAGAGCATGTCGCCACATTCCGGGTCCAAATGGCCCTCTATGACACTTCTGATGCCCTCATGTGTTGGGCGTTCCCCACCACTCTCCGAGGACTGGCTCAGACGTGGTTCAACCAGCTACATCCAACCTCGGTCTCATCTTTTGATCAACTCACAAAGGAATTCCTACAAAACTTCCTAGCCACCTCGCGACCCAAGCCTTCCATGGCCACACTCCTCGGGTTATGCCAAAGCGATGGCAAATCTCTCTCTCAATTTGTCGCACGCTTCACCTCCGAGATCCAAGGAGTCCCGGATGCTCATCCTTCCCTGATCATGAAGGCGTTCCTAATGGGTTTGTGGCCCTTAAGGTTTTTTTTATCGCTGGTTGAAAGACTACCCACAATTGTTCCCGAGATGCTCTAGCACGCCAACTAGTACATCGCCGTCGAGATGTTGATGGTGGGGAAATGTGAAGACAACAAGAGGCCTTGCACGGAGCAACCCTGAGGGGTGTCCTCAGGACTATCTGCGGGACAGTCTCGGAGGAGGCCTAATTGACCCGAGCCATCACTCTTGAGGCCCCCTCCTCTACCTCTAAATACTTCCCGCACTGAAATCTTTTTCCAGATTAAGGAGAAGGGACTCCTAAGGAGCCCAGCCCGATAAAAGCTACTCACAATGATCGATCTAAATATTGCAAGTTTCATCAAGAATACGACCATGACACGGAAGAATGTCATGACCTCCAGAACCAAATCGAAGAGCTAATCCGTAAAGGACACCTTGGGCGCTATCTCAAAAAACCAAGAGAAGTATCCCCTCGCCCTAGTGGCCCTATCGAAAAGCAAATTGATGTCATCATTGGCGGACCGGCTTCTGGAGGTGACAACACGTCAGGACGGAAGGCCTACGCCCAAAGTCGGGAACTGGGTTTGAGATTACCTTCGGGGCCGAAGAGGTCGAGTTCCCTGACCACAACGACATCATAGTAATCTCAGTCTGCATCGCTAATGCCCAAGTGAAGAGGGTGATGGTCGACACCGGAAGCTTCGCCGATGTGCTAAACTTCAATGATTTCAAGAAGCTCAACCTGACGGAAGGAGATCTCGCCTCGATGGCCTCGGCGCTTATAGGATTTACGGGAGACTCCATCTCTTCGCTCGGAACCACCTCCCTCACCATCACTATTGGAGAAGAGCCAAGGTCTAAGATACTAATGATCATCTTCATGGTGGTCGACCTGCCTTCCGCGTACAATGTCATCCTCGGCCGACCAACCCTCAACAAGTTAAAGGCAGTCGTCTCTACCTACCATCGAGCCATGAAATTCCCTACCCTGGTCAGGGTCGGAGTAGTAAGAAACGACCCAAGGGAGTCCCGACAATGTTACCTATGTTAGGATCAAGAATAATATTAAGAGAGAGGGGAGGGGGTGAATTAGTGCAGTGGATAAAAACGATTAATTTAAACGATTTCGAAAAACTTTGTATGATGAAACTCTTAATTCTATGGAAAACCATTTTGAGAATATATTTAACTTGAATAAACTTGTAAGTGAGTAGAGAAGAGGGGATTGGACAGTTTTCAATGAAGTAATGCAGCAAAAGTAAAGTACGCACCAAGAGCACGCTAATTTTATAGTGGTTCGGTCGTCCGACCTACATCCACTTCCAATTCTTCTTCCGTCGAGGTCACCGGCATCCACTAATGGTCTTCCTTCAATAGGTGCAGACCAACCACTTCTTTACAGTGCTTTCTCCTTTTCACGAGTTTAGGAGATAACCTTTACAAGCCTCACACATCTTCTTGGATTATTACAAAGCTAAAGAGAGGGAGGAGGAGGACTCTTTGCACTTTTACAACACTTTTTACACCCTAACACTTAAATATTTTTTTCACACTATGATTACACTTTGTAACCCTTTCATACAGAAAAGGTGGGGTATTTATAAGCTCCAATGGCTTCAAAATTGGAGCCAAAAAGTATCTCATCCCAGATTTTCGGGGTACTGGCGGTACCACCGCCTGACACTTTGACACTGAGCGGTACCACCGCTTGACAAAGTCTTGGATACTGAGCTCTGACGGTACCATCGCCTGACAAGGCGGTACCACCGCCTAGTAGTAATAACTGCCGACGGTACCACCGCTCAGTTTGGGTGGTACCACCGCCCAAACCACCTAGGAGACCGTTCCCTGAGCGGTGCCACCGCCAAACAGGATCCAGCAACTTGGTTGGGCCTTGAATTCGGCCCAAACTAGTCCAATTATGGGCCCAGTTGGCCCTTAACAGGGTTAACGGGATTACCTCCCAAACCTAACCCTAATTATGAGCTAACTACGATTTTTAAGGCATACACTAAACAAAACAAGCCCGGTAAGTCTAAGTTTCTTCTGGCGTTCTTTCGGTGGACTTCCGACGATCTCTCGACAATCTTCCAACGGACTTTCGGCAAGCTCCTGGACTTCACGACGATCTTCTTGGCGAGTTCCGACGAGCTTCTTCTCGGTCAATTCCAGCAATATTTCCGACGAACCTCCGGACTTCCGACGAACTCTCGAACTCCCAACAAAATCTTGATTTTGACTCTGGCACTTCATTTTGCTTTATGCCTTGATTGCTATCGTAGTTAATCCTGCACACTTTTCTCAACATATAGATTTGATCAAATAATTTACCAATTGATTTCATCATCAAAATCCGAGATTCAACAATCACCCCCTTTTTAATGATGATAATCAATTGATGATGGAGTTAACCTTAACTCCCCCTATCTAGATGTCATACTTAAGAAAAGACACTCTTGAATTCAAGGCCTTTCAATTCAAGCATCAAACCGATAAGTTATATGCATTTAAACTTATCGACATGCACATCATGATACCAATCATGATTGACCATCTCAAAATACGATACCACGTATTTATCACAATACAAATGATGTCAAGGCATGACATCCATTTTTAAGTCCAATATAGAATGATGATAGACAATTATTATTTTCAAGTATGATCCGAATTTTAAATATAAAATTTAGCAAGATTCAAATTTCAAAGATGACAATTCATCAATCCGAGGCATGATATCAATTATAAGTAGGAAATTAAGCGTGATAACCACAATGATAGACACTTATCATTTTGATATGAAAGCAAGCATGATTTTAAGAATTAAACATTTTCAAGTATTCATGCCACATTTCAAGTATTCACATTACGATACGTTTCAAGCATTCATAATAAGATACATTTTACACATTATTTCAAGTATTCATACCAAGTTGTCATTAATTTGCCACATATCTCCCCCTTTGTCATCAACAAAAAAGGAGAACCATTCAACAATGCAAGTGTCTAAAAACTATTCAAGTAAGTTTAACATCAATTTATCCAAGTTAGCAAAAATGAAAAGTTAAGCAAAAACTTTGTATGATAACTACTTTTAGATAAGCTAACATTTTTACTTTAGATGCGCAAAAGCTTTTTGGTTCTTCTTGAGATGTGGACGTTTCATTCTTCTTTTGCCATAAGAATAAGAAGAAGAGGAAGAAGGGTAAGGGAGGAATTCATTCTCCAATTTATTCTTCATCAAGAACTAAATTAATAAAAGGATTTGAACCAAGTCAAATAAAAAAATAAATGAGTTTCATTGAATCAAGGTTCTATTTTAACAAAGAGAAAGGATTCATTAAAAGGATCAAGATGTCTATACAAAATCAAATCCTTATTCTTGCAAGTGATCATCACATACTAAAAGTCAATAAAAATTCTTCTTTTATGAGAAGAGTAAGGAAGAATTCATGGGAAAGGAGCATCAAATGAAGGATAAAAAATCCACGAATGAAATCCATGAGAAATGTATTTGTCAATGAAATCCATGAGTGAAGGGACTAAGTGTATCAAAAATCATTAAGTGATGGAGCAAGGGTATGAAATAAATTTCATACCAAGTAAATTGATATTCCGGATTTCATGAAAGCTTTATTGACGAAATGAAATAATTTCATGAAAGCTTTATTTAAAAAAAATCGAGAAAGTCCAGAAAAAATATACAACAAACTCATGCATTCGGACAATTTAACATCCGTAACTTTATAAATAATCATCACATGAGAAATAAGACATCAAGTTGTAAATACCAAAAGTCGAATCTTTTCTTTTGTAAATATCACGAGAAAGAAAAAGCGATCTCGATTTAAAAGGAAACTCAAGTTAAAAAAAAACAAGAAGTTCAAAAAATGTATCAAGGAATTTATGCATTCAAAAGATTTATCATGCCTAATTCTTAGAGTGTTGCATGCATTATACTATCATCAAGAAATGCATTATTGAAAAGCGCATAACATCGAAAGATACATCATTATCATGAGTATTACATACATAATCAAAGTGCATCATATCATGCATGATTCAAATCATCAACATACCTTTCTCTTCCTTTGTCACCAACAAAAAAGGAGAAAAGTGCAACTAGTATATTTTTAAAACATGCAATTTCTATTTCACTATAGAACATGCAAACTTAGCAAGTTTTAGAGGTATAAAAATTAGCAAAAATATTTTTTTTGAGATGTACAATATAGCATGTTTTTGCATCTTTTTAAAATGTGTAAATTAGCAAACTTTGCTTCTCTTGAGATTTACAATATAGCATTTCTTGCTTCTCTTTTTAAAATAAGCAAGTTAGCAAGTTTTGCTCCCCCTTTATCATTGTCAAATAAAGGGGATGGTTATAATAGTGCAAAACTTTTCTCATTACATCATTTTTCAAATTATCACATGAAATATATCAAGAAAAATTTACTTGGTGATGAGATATATAATTTATGAAAATAAATTTGAAGTTGTGAATATCAAGAGACAAATTATGATTCTTTTATATAGCGAAAAGAAGAATCATATTAAACAATCTTGATTCATAAGAGTCTCAAGTTATTATTATCTAAAAATCAAGATCATGATGTAGATAACCCTTTTTTATCGTAAATAGTAAAACGAGACATAGGAGAACAAATAAAATATCTTGATTTATGCATAAGAATTCTTAAGTCATCAAGATCATGATTCATAAAAAAAATCTCAAGTTATAATTCAAAAATCATGATTCATAAAAAGAATCTCCTCTTTAGTAAACAACGAGAAGGGAGAACTTAGTTCATGCATAAGAAATATTGAGTCATCAAGTGAAGGAATCATAATTCATGTGACAAAAAGATTATCGATTTATGCATTTGAGTGAATATTTTTTAAACTATCATTACTTCAACTTATCATGCATAATTTTAAAATGTAAAACCATCAAGTATGATACAAACATTTATTTTCAAAACATTCTTCATTATTTTCAACTCATTCAATATGTCAAATCATCAAAATCAGTTTCAAGAGATTCTAAATAACATAAATAGATTTATCAATTTCTTATTGAAAACTCGATAAGATTTTAGGGACAGAGACATTTTCAAGAATAATGCATTATCCCTTATTTATGAGTTTCAATTTATGTGATATATTTTATACAAGCATGCCTTTTTCTTTTATGCCAAATAAAAACATGCTTTATCGTTTAAAACGAAAACCAAGATTTTACAACCATCATTAAGATCAATTGTGTAACGTATAATTCCAAAACATAAGATTTTAAATAATCATTGCATCATCATTAATCATGACTACATTGAATATAAAGCATCTTCAATTAAAATCATTTTGTAACTAATAGTTCCAATTCTAATGATCTTTCTTTTATTGTTTTGGCTAGAGAGCTTTACGAGGTATTTTGGATCTTCGATCATAAGCCTTGAACATCCACTATCAAACTATTATTCTTGCTCCTAGCTTGTGATTGTAGACACATCTACAAGAAATGGGGTTTTCTTTTAGGTACCTATTTACCTTGGGTTCCTCATAAATAGATATACTTAACTTATGTGGACTATACCTTTTAAATAGACATTTATGAGCAACATGTTTGAGTTTACAACAAAAGCTACATTTGGTGCGGGGTGATATATGTAAAGTAGGGCCTTTAACAAAGGTGGTTGGATTTTGGTGAGAGCTACTCACAAATCCAATTCCGCCTCTTCTATAAATGTGATCCTTATTGGCAAGGATCATGTTCAAAGACTTGCTACCAACCTTAAACTTTTCTAGAGTTTCTTTGAGTAGCAAGTTTTCCTTCTCAAGTGCCTTTAAGTGTTCACACTTAATGCATGGAGGTGATGAAGGATTATCATGCTTAAGTTTTTTAAATTCATTATTTAAAAAGGCATGCTCCTTATAAAACAATTAAACTTTTTGCTCATTATTCTATATTCATCGAACAAATCATAAAAAACACTTAAAAGCTCATTGAAAGATAAATTTGCATCTAATGAACTACTTACCTCATCTCTGATAGCCATTAGTGCGTAGTTGACGATTTCGTTGTTGCTTTGTTCTTCGTATTCGGAATCGCTCGAGTCATCTTACGTTGCTTTGAGCGTCTTCTTCTTCTTTGGTTGTTTCTTCTTTATTTGGGGACATTCGTTTTTGAAATGTTCCGACTTTTTGCATTCGTAGCATATAACTTGTTCTTTCTTGGGTTCAATTTTATTTTTAGTATCATTTTTTTTATTTTTTATGAATTTTTTGAACTTTCTTATCAAGAGTGCCAAGTTATCATTATGGTCCTCGTCACTTGAATTTTCTTTCAAGTGATCTTCATGAGTTCTTAGTGTCATATCCTTTCTGTTCTTTGGAAGGTTGTTCTCAAGCTCTTCATGAGCATTGCAAGTTATTTTGTATATCATCAAAGACCCAATAAGTTCTTCGAGCGGAAAGTTGTTCAAATCCTTGACTTCTTGAATTGTTGTTACTTTAGGAACCCAACTTTTTGGGAGAGACCTTAATATTTTATTAACAAGTTCAAAATTAGAAAAACTTTTACCAAGTCCTTTTAGACCATTGACGACATTTGTAAACCAGGTGTATATGTCTCCAATGGTCTCACTTGGTTTCATCCGAAACGATTCATAAGTATGGACTAAAAGATTAATTTTGGACTCCTTTACTCTACTAGTGCTCTCATGAGTCATTTCGAGTGTATGCCAAATATCGAAAGTCGTTTCACAAATAGACACTCGATTGAACTCATTTTTATCTAAAGTGCAAAACAAGGCATTCATAGCCTTGGCATTTAAAGCAAAAGTCTTCTTCTTCAACTCATTCCAATCGTTCATTAAAAGAGAAGACTTTTGAAAATCATTTTCTATAATGTTCAATAACTCAAAATCGATAGAAATTAGAAAAATCCTTATTCTAATCTTCTAATAGGTGTAATTCGTCCTATTGAACATGGGTGGACGTGTAATTGAGTGACCCTCTTGGTTGCCGGCAAATGTCATCTCTCTTGGGTTTCAAACCAAAATGAGAGTGACCTCGCTCTGATACCAATTGTTAGAATTAAGAACAACACTAAGAGGGGGGGACGAATTAGTACGATAGATAAAAACGATCAATTTAAACAATTTCGGAAAACTTGGTACGATGAAACTCTTAGCTCTATGAAAAATCGTTTTAAGAATATGTTTGACTTGAATAAACTTGTAAGTGAGTAGAGAAGAGGGGATTGGACAATTTGCAATAAAGTAATGCAACAAAAGTAAAGTACGCACCAAGAGCACGCCAATTTTATAGTGGTTCGGTCATCCGACCTACATCCACTTCTGATTCCTCCTCCGTCGAGGTTACCGGCATCCACTAATGGTCTTCCTTCAATAAACAAAGACCAACCACCTCTTTACAATGCTTTCTCATTTTCACGGGTTTAGGAGATGACCCTTACAATCCTCACACCTCTTCTTTGATGATTATAAAGCTAAAGAGAGGGAGGAGGAGGACTCTTTGTACTTTTACAACACTTTTACACCCCAACATTAAAGATTTTTTTCACACTATGATTGATAAGGCATATTCTAGTATCGCCCCCATAGCCACAGTCAGTAAACAAATCAGCGTAGAGATGGTGCGTCACATCAAAGTGGCACCTCGAACTCGAGTGGGCGGTCGCCCCTTCTCGCACCGTCCAGAGCTGTACGAGACAACGCCGCACAGTACAGAGTCGCTCCAGAAAGCTCGGAACGGTGTCGCGCAGCATCGTTCCGTGTAGGTCAGTCAGCGCACGCATAGAGATACAAGTCAGTCGCTTGAGGAGTTGGCCGCCATCATCAGATCACGTACGACCGACTCTCGCTTGCAAGTATAAAGTCAATCCCCTGATCGGCATGGGGGAGATTTCCCTAGACTCCACTAATGCTTACTCAATCTTCGGAGGGGTTGAATCGGGAAATCCCCCTCTCAACTTCAACCTATGTGCATGAACTTGGTGACGTTGGAGCGGACCGCTCACCGATAGGAAGGACCGCGTTCGGAGACGAGTGTCAAACTCAGCCGGACCCGACGCTCGCTTCCATCACCCGAGTATCCTCGTGGATAACCTTGCGCATCTAGGACACGATCAAGCCGTACTGACACCTCGACCACGACGTAAAGGTTCACTAACACCTACCACCAATGTTTTCAACCTAATTGGAAACAAAACTATTGACTAATGACTAGCATGACTATAATGTCTTGTGTAATGTAATAAGCAACGCACAGAAGAAGTTTACCATGTTCCTTGACCCAAAAGAATGGTCCAACTAACCTTACCCCAATGTACCATGAACTAATAGCATTGTTTTCTTCAGCAACATCACGAAACGAGAATAACTTGACCTAATATCACACCAATTTCTACTTTTGGCGCTACAATTTTCCGACTAATGTATTAATTACTGACAAATTGAATCAAAGATCCGTTTTTTGAATGATTATCAGCATTCAGTCAGAATCTACCAACCATCGACGTTATCAAGAATGAGAAATATAAAAATAGGTGGAAGGAAAAGAAAGAAAAAGAAAAGGCAGTCCTCTGACGCATAAAATGTGTTTGGGAGGCAAAACGAATCACGGAGGCAAAGAACACATAAAGAAAACCTCACTATCATAATCTCCCTCCGTAGGGCACGGAGACCCCATCGCTCTAATCTGCGCGCTCATTCTCTAGATTGAACGAGGAGGAAGGCGTCGACAGGGGAGGGCGAGGCAAATGCTTCACGAGGGGAAAGGAAGGCGCTGAGCGGAAGCAACGAGGCATACGCCACTGACAACTTTGCGTTCGGGGCGCCGCGCGGTGTTCGTATTTGGTCGGGTCGGTTGGGTTCGGTAACCAAGCGAAACACTACAAGATGGTTACCGGACACCTTCACTATATATATATATATATATATACAAAGTCAGTGAGTATAGCGTTTGTTGTCTTCAATTCTTAATTTCCCTTTTCTTCTATCCTTAATTTTGGGTGTTGTTACATCTAAAATTTGATGGATTGAGAATTTCTCTCGGAGGTAAAAAATAATTATATCTCATATTCTTCATCTCATTTATGCACAAATCTATGGATGCATCCAACAAATGTTTTTGATTGTCAAGATTCATTTATTGGTTGTAGGAAAAAATGTTCAAAGTAATTTAGAAGCTCAATTTTGGTTCAAAGAGTTCAAAGTAAAGACATACGTAGGAGGTTGCTTTGTATAATATCATATTTATAATTATCGATTAATGAGATAAAATTGTTTTTAGGTTTCATGTAGCATATGAAATAGGCTCTATGTCATCTCCAACAGTTGATTTGGCATATGCGAGAATCTCGACTATTTAAAAATAATTATTATATCATTCAATCCTCTTATACTTTGGAGTAAAGTCTTTTTTTTCTCGAGCATAATATTTGTTTCAAAATCTCTAGCTACATTAGGAGTGTTTTAATTACTTTATTGTCTTGAATGAATGCATTGGATGGAGGGAAATATTTTGGCACGTTACATATATCATACATTACATATAAGAGGAGATGTTTTAATCTTGTTAGACACATTAGATTTTCTTTAAAATCTTGAGAGGAATGAGAATACTTTGATTGTTTATGTCTTTTTGGGTGGATGTATTTTACATAAAAGATAATGCTTTAGATATATCAAACATTGCATATGTTTCTTTATCACAGACAAATATATTATGCGAACAATGGATAATTTAGAATATAACTTTTGAATATATTTTTTTATCTTAGGTGAATATATTATGTGCAAAGGAGATATCATTATCATGTTGGTTGTTTTTATTATCTTAAGCGGATATATCATATAAAAAAATATTTTAGACATGTTAAACACTTCAAATATATATTTTTCTCAATGAATGTTTCTCTTATAAAGGAAATACTTTATGTTATTTTTTTCTCGAGCGTAATATTTGTTTGAAAATCTCTAGATAGGAGTATTTTAATTTATTATCTTGAATGAATGCATTAGATGGAGGGGAATATTTTGGCCACGTTAGATTTTTTTTTCCCTTGATGGATGTATGCATATAAAAGAATGTTTTGGTCATGTATCAATTGTTTTCTTATCTTGGATGGATGCATCTTATGTAAGGAAAAGCTTTGATTGTATAGGATGCATTTGTTTTAAGTATATACATTACGGATGAGATGTTTTAATCTTGTTAGATACATTGAATGTTTTTTAAAATCTTGGGAGGAAAAAAATACTTTGATTGTCTAAGCCTTTTTTTATTATGGGTGAATGCAACATAATATATTATGCAAACAATAGATAATTTAGAATACGTTGAATGCTTTGAATATATTTTTTCATCCTAAGTAGATATATCATGCACAAAGGAGATATCATTATCATATTGGTTGTTTTTATTATCTTAAACAGATATATTATATAAAAAAATATTTTAGACATGTTAAACACTTCAAATATTTTTTTTTTTTCTGAATGAATGTTTCTCCTATAAAGAAAATACATTATGATATGTGCTAATATTTTTGGATACTTATGAGCCTCATCGATGTATATAAATTTTTTATATGCTTGTACTATCAATGTTTTTTTATTTAAAATTTTTCATTATATGCATACATGATGCTCATGTGTGAACTCCAATATAAGACATATTAATTATGTAACAATACACTAATTAACTTGGATATCTCAACAAGATTTATACTATCAATATTAACACACGTATAATGATCCTCACTCTCTAACCTATGTTCAATTAACGTTGGTTTGGACTTGCAGCTAGTTGGGCAATTCGGCACGACTAAGTCTTCTTTAGTTGAGGCCTTCAAAGTTTAATATTTGAATATTTATGTAATCAATCAAAATCCTTAGGAAAAGATCAATCGGAAGAGATAACTTACACTATCTAAAGACGATAATGATTCGAGACTGATCCAAAGATAAAGGTGTGATCATTAAAAAAATAAGAAAATCAATCCCTCATAATAAGTTTTCTATCAGCCTTTCGAGACTGATTTCTTTGGGGTCTAATACTTTGAAAAGATAAAATCATAAAGTGGACAATTTTGTATTATAGAAGTCAAGTGTTATCTTTAGAGCTGACAATTCATGCCGATAAGGACGAATAGGACAAATGATAGCTCATCAACTTATATGAAAAATGTAGGTAATATATAATATAAGGAAGTTAAACAATGACACCACCACAGTATATCTCCGTAATGTTCTACTCATTCGCTTGTGCACCAAACAAATAATAGTGCCCAAGTCTCTCTCTCTCTCTCTCTCTCTCTCTCTATTTGAGTGCATCATTCTGTCTTATATTTTAGTAATATTCTCGATGATCTAACGAATTCTCGATGATCTAAACGAATGTTAATCTCGAACACAGTACAGAAAGATACGAGTTCTGAGTTTGCACAACTTCCAGTGTTCAACTCACCGACACTTCTTGTGCATTACGTCACCAACAAAACCTACAGTCTCCGTCGGATCGTTATTTTGGAGAGTGAGAGGCAAATGCTGACAGAACTTACTGTGCCACTTCGGAAAATGTCAAGTGATGAAAGAGACGTACCAAAAAAGACTTTTGTTGCAATTGTTTAGAATGGAAGTTGAAGCTTATCCTCCATCACATCAAGAAACAATCATCTGCTTATTATCATCAACACTCACTGTTCATCAGCTTTGATTATATGGTAGAGAGGTTATTATCAACTTATCAAATGTTCTAATATTTAATAGGCAAATTCATTTTTTTCTCACAAACATCTCCGTTTGTTAATTTTGTTGGTCTCAACTTTTCTCCATTTATAGAAATATAATCATATTATTATGTGTTTATAAAGTATAAACCATGAAAAGATCTATCAAAGTATTTATCAGTTAAGCTTGTATTTAGGATATACTATTAATGAGTGTTTTGGCATTATCAAAAAATAGACTCTCGGTAAGAAGTTTAGCAATAAATGGCGAAAAAAACACTTTTATGAGGAATTAATTCATGATTAATCTTTTGAACCTTACTCTGAATATAGGAACAGTTAAATACTATGCATTCATTTCATATTGTCACTTGCCCTATCAGTTAAATACAGTTACCCCTTTCCATAGGAGACTTCTAATTTTGGTGGGACCCGTTATCGATGTCCAATAGCAAGGCAGGTAAGACTCGGAAGTCGGTAGAGGGTAGGGGAACGTTGTGGCCGACCCATCACCCCGGACGTGCTCTTTGTTTTGGACCCGATTGGGCCAAAGCTTAACTGATACAAGTGAAAAGCCCACTAAATGTACGGTTTAGATCGTTCGACTCGCGAAACGAACGGCTGATGCATCACCGAATGGTACGTGTCCGCGATGGAAGACGGCCACTAGAAACCACGAACGACACGCCGCTGGGCAATCACCAGCCCTGCATTCCCGATCCGACGGTTAGAAGCGTCCGCTACGCCATCTCGATCGTTCCCAAGGAGCCGTTATTCTCTCTCCTTTCCTCTTTTATGCGTCCCCCCTCAATCTTAAGACTGATCGTGTTGTTTTTTCTTTTTTTGAAACCCTAGATCCTCTCTCTCTCTCTCTCTCTCTCTCTCTCTCTTCCTCGCGGCGATCCGAAATGGATAAAGCCAAGCTTTTTGTCCTAATTCGGTTCGAAGCCAGCTCATCCTATTGGTAAAGGATCCATCTTTCGATCGGAGCTGGGATTTCCAGGCGCCGTTCTGGCGGATTGGATGAGGTAACTGTCGTAAAGGTGAGAGCTTTGGCCTCCGATCTGTTGTTTGCGGCTTCCCCTAGAACTATTTTCTTGTTTGAATCATCTTGTCGGTATGATCCGATGATGGCTGCGGTGTTAGGGTTTTGTTGAAGGTGAGGTAGAGCTCCATGAAGATGGCTACTGGAACCCCAATGGGTGGGAATTTTGATGATGATTTCGAGAGGGATATCGAGGCTTTGGTCCGGGAGCAACATCAAAGTAGAGCTGCCTTTGATCTCGACCGGGATGAGCTGAGCTTCCGTAGTGGTAGCGCGCCTCCCACTGTGGAGGGATCAAGAAATGCCTTTGGGAGCTTGTTTGGGCAGGATGTCTTCGCTGAGACCGCCTGCCACCTCGGTGGCCAGGATTCCAGGGGCTTGCTATCTGAAGATGATTTGAGGTCGCATCCAGCTTATTTATCTTATTATTATTCAAATGAGAATCTAAATCCGAGGATGCCTCCACCGGCTATATCGAAGGAGGACTGGCGTGCACAACAGAGGTTTCATGGTGGGACATCTTCATTCGGAGGGATTGGTGATAGGCGGAGGAAGAAAGAATCCATGGATGGCGATGGCCAGAGCAGCTCCCTTTTCTCATTGCAACCAGGTTTCCTGATGCATGATGGGGAACGGGACATGCTGGAGGCCAGCAGAGGGGTACTGCCGCCGAGTCTGTCTCAGCAACAGTCAGGAGAATGGATTGAGAGTACCGATGGGCTCATTGGGCTGCCAGATGTTGGGCTTGGCATGAGGAGAAAGAGTTTTGCAGATGTACTGCAGGTAGCTAAGCCTTTCCCTTTTTCTTCCAAATTTCCAAGTTTACCGAATTGCCTTTTAAAGCATATTCAGAATAAATCTACGTTTCAATGGTAATTTACTAGTCATTTAACTTACCTAACTTCTTATATTAAGTGGTTTAAAAATTATTTCTCCAAGAGATTTTCATCAGTCACCCTCTGATTGTGACTGAGAGGAATGGTGTAGGATGTTGTATGATTAGTTGATTAAAATTTGACTTGATGAAACATAATTTGACTAGATGAATAAAATTTGATGTAACATTTTATGTTCCTTTATCCTTTTATGTTGCACAGTTCTATTAAACTGATGTGTTTGCTAAATTAGGAAGCATTAGTTTTATGTGGTGTATTTTCCATGAATGTAGCGGCCTGTAATTTTTGTACATTCAATTTGTGATAATTAGGCTTACAACTTATTTGCAAATTGTAACTGTTCCTGCAAAGATTATCCTTCGTCATGGTTTCTATATTGTGTCACCTATAAGTTTGAGAATAGATCAACACAAGTTTTTCCTGTCATGGATGGGCATGCAGATTTTCCCGTCATTGGGAGTTTTATTATTGGGGATTATAATTGAACTTTCCATGAACTTCTTGAGTATCTATAAGCTACCTTCTTGGTCATGATTTTAAGCTGAGCACAAGAGCTCTTAGAAATAATCTTTTATATAATCCTGAATTTAAGCATGTGATAAATGATTTTGTTTGTCTCACGTAAATGTTTGAATCGAAAGTATATGGGCTCTCATGATGATTTAGAGTCATTAATTCTGCAAGGTCTGTCTAATTGCTTCTTGTGATTTGGTTTTCTATCTTTCTTTGAAGTTCTCTGCTTATATCTTTTTTAGTTATCTGATGTTAGTATTCTGCTTGAAAATGTATTCATGTCTTAGGCTCATCTAGACCAAATTTAATTTGCAGGAGGATCTCAGGCGCCCATCTTCTGCCGTTGGGCATATTTCTTATCCTGTTAGCCGTAATAGATATGATAATGTATAGTTGTTGGAACAGTTGATTATGACTGTAGCTTTTAACAGAATGCATAACTACACTTAAAAAAAACATAATACATTACTACATGCATACATCTTTAGATAGAAGTTTGTGGGCTAGATATTTCTCCCCATTTTGATTAGTTTCCGATAAAATGTCTTCGTTCACTTTTTTTGCTAGTGATGTCTTTTCAATTGCAATACTTTGCTACATTATCAAGACACTTAAATTCATCTTCCTTTTTTAGCTGTTACAAACATCAGATTTATTCTTGAACTCATAATTAACCTTGCTTCTTTCCTGTAACATGTTCAAGATTATTTTGTACCACAAGGCTATGAGCATCTTCCTCTAATGTATGATGATGTTGTAATAATATTTACTTAAGGTTACTTGTACTAGTTATTGTTAAATTCTACCTTATACTATATGTGGAATTTGAGCTTTAGCACATTCAGTCTAGGCAAGCTTTGGAGGTTTGGTGTAATGACAAGATCCAGCTATCTAGCTGCATAAATTTATATTTATCTGCCTTTTCCCCAGATCCTTGTGATTATAAACCAACCTTCACTTGTTTTCCTTAAAGGTTGTTTAACATTCACAAATTTATATGTTGCTTTAATATCTTGTATTATTGCTCCTTCACTGCCTTCACTGGTGAATTTTGATTATGATATTAGAAGTTTAGTATACTGTTGGAGTACGCAACTGGATATTCCTTTCGGAACACGTGGACTTCCTTTGTGATCATGAACACAAGGAAGTAGATTGTCATGTCTCTGTTACACTTTTGCATATTTTGATTCAAACACATTAACAGCTAGCTAGACTAAAAGTTGCTTTGCTTGAGAAAGGATGCTATTGTGGTGGCAGTGATTACCTTGGTGGTGACTATAGCAGTAATGGTGGTGGCATTATTGGCTGATGGTTGTGACAGGAGTGGTGGTGATGGTGGCAACAAGATAGTGGCAGTTGTTGTTATGACAGCTTGTGTTGGTGGTGGTGATGGAAGTCACTTAAAAAATGTGTTACTTTTCAACATAAATTTTCCAATAAGATACATATAAAATTTTTGCTTCCACGGGAAGCCCCTTTTAAAAATGTGTTACCAAAAAGCATAAATTTTGCAAAAGTGGCATAGTTTACTTTAAAAGCTGCAATAATCCCTTTCATAAGCTGAGCCAAATGTACAATCTGTAGATGTAACTTTTTATGTTCCTTTATCCTTTTCTGTTCCACAGTTCTATTAAACTAATGTGTTTGCTAAACTAGGAAACTAATCTTTTTTACATTCAATTTGTGATAATTAGGCTTGCAACTTATTTGCAAATTATAACTGTTCCAGCAAAGATTATCCTTCGTCGTGGTTTCTATATGGTGTCACCTATAAGTTTGAGAATAGATCAATAGAAGTTTTTTCCTGTCATGGATGGGCATGCAGATTTCCCCAGTAGAAGTTATATTATTGGAGATTCTAATCGAACTTTCCAGGAACTCTTGAGTATCTATAAGCTACCTTCTTGTCCATGATTTTAAGCTGAGCACAAGAGCTCTTAGGAAAAGCAATAATCTTGTTAGTATCATCCTGAATTTATGCACATAATAAATGATTTTGTTTGTCTCAGTTGAATGTTTGAATTGAAAGCATATGGGCTCTCATGATGATTTAGGCTCATTGATTCTACAAGGTCTGTGTAATTGCTTCTTGTGATTTGGTTTTCTATCTTTCCTTGAAGTTCTCTGCTTATATCTTTTTTAGTTATCTGATGTTAGTATTCTGCTTGAAAATATATTCATGTCTTGGGCTCATCTAGACCAAATTTAATTTGCAGGAGGAATTCAGCCGCCCATCTTCTGCCATTGGGCATATTTCTCGTCCAGTTAGCCGTAATACATATGATAATGTTGATCCGATAAGAGCTTCAGATTCACCGCTGATGCAGCTTCAGAGTGGTTCAGAAGGTTTAGGTGGCATTCAATCTGGAACAACTTCCTCCAGTCTTACTAGGGTCCAGAGCCTTGGGGCCTCAATTTCTCATTCCTTTGCATCTGCATTGGCTTCCTCCCTTTCTAGAAGTACAACCCCTGATCCTCAATTAATTCGGAGATCTCCAAGCCCCTGTCTTCCACCTGTGGGAGTGAGAAATAGTGATGGTGATAGATCAAATGGCTTAGGTGGTGTTTCCTCTCATATGGCTGACTATGGTGATCTTGTGTCTGCTTTATCCGACTTTAACTTATCTGGAAAATTATCATTAGATGGAGAGTGCCACGTACCAGCTCAGCTTGATGAGCAATTTCGTAATCCAACCGAATTGCTTTACGATGGTGATAACCGACAATATCTGCAGCAAAAGGTCATTGATAAGCCCATGTCACCGTTGTTAAAAAATTCCACTAATGTTGTTGGGTACAGTGATCCATCTAAAAGAACCGGTAGTTTAACAGAGATTGGCTTATCTGAATTAACTTCTGATGGGCAAATGAACTTACCGAAGCAACCCTCCTATACTAATGTTTACAAGAAAGTACCTTCTGTGGGTACAACAATTTCTAAAAGTTTATATCCAAATGCTGATGTGCCGAACATTGACTTCAGTGGCTCAAATTCAAAATCTTATACTGGTGGTCATGGACTACAAACAATGGTAAACAATAGGTTAGATGAAGGTAATCATCCTTTCTTTTCTTCATTTTCTTTCTTCTTTTTCTACTGCTATATATTTACATACTAATATATTGTGCATTTGCATTCATGAATTTCTTCACATATTTGGCCATAGCTATTTTTTCTAAGTATATAATTTACACTTGTATGTGTCTTGTCTACATGTTTACATATGAATATATCATGTACAGCATATTTTTTTTATGTCCAACTCAATTGTGAATATTGATGGTTGGTGCAGAAGGACAATATCTGAACACAACTGGGAACCAGGTGGGCTCTGGTTTCCAGGGTCCAATTATGGACTCCTTGTATGCCCAGTATTTAAGGAGTACTTCTGATTCATTAGTACGTGGCCCTGGGAACTTGGATCACTATTCAGGAATGAATTATCTTGGTTCCTCACAGATGAATTTGCCCGAGTATCAAACTGCATATCTTGGAGCCTTGCTCGCGCAACAAAAATTACAATATAGCATGCCTCTTCTGAGCAAATCTGGTGGTTTAAATCATGGCTTCAGCAGCAGTCATGCTTTTGGTATTGGTATGCCATATCCAGGAAGTCCATCATCTACTACCATTCACTCTCCTAATTTGGGTTCTGGAAGCCCTGTAAGGCTTAATGAGCGGCTGTCTCGCATCCCTTCCAGTATGAGAAGTGCGCCTGGAGGGTCCATTGGATCATGGATCACAGAAAATGGTACCATGAAAGAAGGTTACATGTCATCTTTATTGGAAGAATTTAAGAACAACAAAACACGATCATTCGAGCTCTCAGATATTGTAGGGCATGTTGTTGAATTCAGGTAGCCTTTTGTTGATTCCTTACAGATTCCTGTCTTTCAGATTTTATGCAAGGTTTTAGAACTCAGGATTGGATATGGGATAATTTAACAAAAATTGCATCTGATTGTATTGGTCAGATTGGACATTACAGATTGGAGGATTGGTGGCTGCAAAGTTTATCACTATTTACCTCAGAAATTTAAATTATTATGTGTATCATTTTGTTGAACATTCCAAGTTTGATGCTAATAATTTATATGTTTATAATTGTTTGAAACTTGATAATGGGATTACTACATAAAATTTCAAATTTATATATGTGCTTGTTTCTGATTGTATTTTATGTCTCAATTTCATGGTTTTATATGTACCATAATTCATTCTATCTATCATGTATCTGTCCATTACATCTTTTGTTAGTTATATAGCAGCAAATCTCATGTTTGTTGCTTCCTGTTTGTTTTATGTTATCATATGCATGCTATTATGTGATGCGTAGATTATGCATGATATCATGTACTATATTTTGCAAAATCATGCATGCCAATTTTTGAGGCAATTTGGGTCATTTGTGGCCGACCAAAGAACTGATTGGTTATATCAGTTTGGATTGATCAATTTTTTACATTATGATTTTATTTATAGAGAACCTAAGATTGAATGATGTTCTCATTTCCTTTTCCAGTGCGGACCAATTCGGAAGTCGTTTTATACAACAAAAACTCGAGACTGCTTCAGTTGAAGAGAAAAATAAGATCTTTCCTGAGATACTTCCAAAAGCTCATTCTTTGATGACTGATGTTTTTGGGAATTATGTCATCCAGAAAGTATGAGCACTATGCTAACAAATCAACCCTTGAATTCTATTCATGAAATTTTTTTAATGTTTATCATCACTTTAATTGCAGTTCTTTGAGCATGGTACAGAAATTCAGAGAACGCAACTTGCAAGTCAACTTAAGGGCCATGTTTTGCCACTCAGTCTTCAAATGTATGGTTGTAGAGTAATCCAGAAGGTCTGAATATGAGTAATCTCTTACCTTTCGTTGAAGGGATATTTACATTTGGTTTTTGTTTGATTTTTGTGTTTTGCATATTAATCTTTCTTTCTTTAGATAATTTGGATCTGATGATAGTACTAAGATACAGGCTTCGCCTTATTGATCTGTATTGCTATATTGATCGATTGTTGGTATGATACGTATGGATCTATACTGACATATCGTGTGTCGGTATAGCTGTATGTATTGACGACATAGAAAAATGGCTAAAAATAGCTCAAAAAAATCGAAAAAAAGTTAGATTAGAGTTTTTAAGTTGAAAATAAATATAAATTTTATATAATTTTAGCAAAAATAATCTAAATTAGGAAAGAATAGTGACATATCGTTTTTTAGCATTGTGCTATAGCTTTATTGTACGTTTCAGATTGCCCTTCCATTGATATTGAATTATTTATAAAGAAATAATTTGAATTGTTAGATTATTTTTTGAACAACTTAATCTTTAAGATTCAAGTGAATTAAGTAATCAATTGATGTACACTTTGTTCTATCACCAAAAAGAACGATGGGACTTCACGGGCGGTGGATCAAGGTCCTTGATCCTATATATTTATATATCAATATGATATGCTTGTTGGACCTAATCTTGAAATTGATCTCACGACATAATATATTGACACACCGTATGACATTGGTGTATCAATGTGGTGATGGTTATAGTCTGATCGTCGTGAACCACACGTGTTTGAGGCAGCTCTTGAGGCAAGTACGATTATGGCATGTATTGGTGCGAAGCATTGAGAATGTCGGAACTTCTTCTTTTGCCACTGATTTTCTACTCCGTATCATAAGATCGATCATCGTATTATTGCTCAGAGAGGAGTGACCAACTATTATCGTATTGTTGGTCGTAAGATTCTCCATAATACGACAGCTTCGCTTTGTATCTATGTCGTGTAGTATCTGTTACAGCTGCTTAAAATCATCCATTGTTTTCCCTTTTCCCTTCTATATATGAACTTGACCATTACCTCGTTGAATTCCATGATCTGAATCCTAGGTGGCATACGGAAAATACTACTCCTTGGTCAATGCACCACCCTCAAACTGTGTAGACAGGACCATTGACTTTTCGACGTCATTGCTGTTAACAATCGAGATATTGTTGTCCACGTCGTTGCCATGTCTCCAAACCGAGTGGGTTACTAAATGTGATTGAGGTGACTTGTCATCCGATTTGATTCTTTCCAAAGGTACGACTGATGCTACTGTCTTCCCCTTTGCCTGTGCATGCTGGGCGGATGACTATGATGATTGGAGATCTTTAGGTCCTCGAGTAGTCTGACTCGATATTGTTTGGCTCCTTTCGCCACATTCTGATCGAGGGGGATCTTTCTCCTATTGGAGATGTGCTTCTTCTTCTTCTATTGCCTCGGTGATAAAATGTGAAGGACGTGAAGGATCTCTAGCCTCATCATGTAGAGGATCCTCTTTGTTTTCCGTTGCTTTGACCCACTCTAACATCGATTGTGAATCTTCATTGTAGTTTTAAAGGTCGATGAGATTAATCTTTGGTTTCTTTGGCTCCTTGTTCAACTTGGCACATCATAATTTTAGCCGCATGTTGTAGTAGACATATACCAGTTTATCCAATAGTTTATATGATAATTTGTTGTGGACCTTCATGTGAATCAATGCGAACGTTGACCAATTACTTTAAAAATCTAAAAAGAGAATGCATACCTCTTGATTAGAGTTATTTTCCTCTAACCTAAGTGTTAATCCTTCCAAAATTAGTCTCTCAAATTTGATCCAATTCATAAATCACAACTTTGTTGAGTTTAAGAGAGTGAAAATGTGAGAATGAGAGAGAGATGGGAGTGAGAAAGAGTTTGAGGGAGTGAATTAGGTTGAAAGAGGGGGGGGTGGAAGGGTTTAAAAATCCTTCCCTTTGGTTCAAACAATCAAATTAACTGTTTAAAACAAGGCAATCTCAACCCTTGATCGGTATCGGTTGAAATCTGATTGTTATTGACCAATATAGGTCGATAATGGTTGGATTTCGACTAGTACAGACCCCGTATCACTTGATACGGGGTCATGTTACATCTACCACCTTATACAGGGTAGTCTACATACCGGTGCCCTACGGACCAGTATGTGCTGCCGTGGTACAGCGAACCTTGCCGGTATAAATTTGGATTGCCGACTTAATTGGCTAATGTAATGTAATTTGTAACTTCTTACATTTTGTTTATCAGGCTCACATTTAAGACAATGAAAAGATGAGGGTTAATCTCAGCAATGTCCATGAACTATGCTCGAGGTGGCACTTCAAGTATTTAATTTGTTTCTCTTCATATTGGTCCCTCAATCTTAGAATGATAGACACCATTTTCCTTTGGTCCACCAAGGCTGCTGGATTGGCACAAACCACCATCTGCAATCAATAGAAGTTATTTTATTTGGTTTTCTGTTGATGTGTCCATTTATATGGCATCAGTCCCTAAGAGAAGAAGACTCGTCTCTTCTTGCTCTCTCTTTGCTTCCACCCCCTCTACCACCTCCTCCTAACCTTCTCTACCTCCACCTTTACCACCTCTTTCATCTCTTTGTGCACCATCTTTCCCCCTCGACCTCCCTTGCCTCTCCCTCCACCATCATCCTCACCTCCTTCGCCTGCGCTTCTTGCTCTTCCTTCTTATCCTTCCAGTCCTTTTCTTCTCTTCTCCTCTTTTTCATCTTTTCCTTGCCTTTGTTGTTCCTCTTTCTCTTATACTTCTTCTTCCATACCCATCCAAAGCCCTAATTTGGGGATGGTAATTGATGTGGCAAATATGGTCATGTCAACAGGCAACTAAATAGTAGTTTTAAACTTTTAATGCTTGCAGATGGTTTGTTTTACCAACTAGGCAGCCTTTAACGTGCAAGGGACAAACAGTGAACTTTGCAAAGTTGAGGACGAATATGAACACGAAAAAAATTGAAGATTTTCATTGTCACTCTGAGCTGAAAGTAGGGGCTAATGTTGCTATTTATTAAAATAGAAAACTCTTAAACAATTTAAGTTCTAATGGCCAATAGTTGTAGACAATTTGAATTTTAGGAGTTCCAATTATCATAAAATTTGTGAATATCAAGACTTACTGAATTGCAATATCTGTAATCTTAGACTAATAGAACAAGAGACTAATAATAAAATTTGAGGCACATTATAAATTATTCAACAACAACAACAAGCTGTAGTGTCCCAACTAGCACATTAAGAATTATTATTAATTTGATGCCTAACATGACTATGAGCAAGAAATTTAAACCTCTGCAACAGATTTTGTAATTGTGAGACAAAGTGCTAAGTTAAAAAAAAAAAAATCAGTGCTGCTCATTGTTTTAAGTGGCATGTTAGTGAGAGGAATGCAGGAGAGTATGATGTTTCTCAAGGAGTTGTTTGTAAGAAACTTTGTTTCTGTGATATAAAGTTAAAATGCTATTAGGGCTATAATCAACAGGGATTTTATCATGAAGAATTCTCTTTGTGGTTTGGTAAGAGCTGATCAGCCTAGCTAATTGTTGAATGCATATATCTATTATCTTTTGCATGTATCAATATTATGGACTGAGTAGACTCCTTAATGAGTTTGGAATGGAGATGAATAATCAATCTCTTACGAAGTCTCTGTGTCATGGGTTTAGATATGTAAGTTTTGTTGTTAATTCATATGTATTTTCATAATTATCATTAATTAATTGTTTTAAGTTTTTGAAGTCCAATTTTGAGTTTATCTGGTACCTAAAGTTCCTAGTATAGTTATAGTACAAGCTAAGCAAATTCTTTAGCTTTTAATAATCATATTTGGAAGGTTATAAAGTTCTTTTTCATGGAGATGATTACAAAAGAAAGTTCTTGCATAAAAGTCCTAAAAAAGAACATTGCTTTTTATCTTTGCTCAAGTTTCATTGAACTTTGAAGCATTTCAAGATGATGAATTGAACATCTAATATAATGTTAGTGTTGGTAGTTTGCTATCTACATGTTGATTTTCTCATCATAATGCATGATTTTGTATTCAAAATTTGCTTACTCACATCATATAGTGCAACATAAATTCATTATATGATTTCTCCCTGGACATGCTATGAGGCTTCTCATGCATTTGATGTTGTTCTCAGAAAGTTTGGCTCATGTTCTTTTGGCAGGCATTAGAAGTGGTTGATGTAAATGAGCAAACTGAGATGGTGTTGGAGCTTGATGGACAAATAATGAAATGTGTTCGGGATCAGAATGGCAACCATGTAATCCAGAAATGTATTGAATGTGTCCCACAGGAAAAAATTAAATTCATAATTGAATCATTCTATGGGCATGTCGTGGCACTGTCCACCCACCCATATGGTTGTCGAGTTATACAGGTAGTACAAAATTCATTTTTTTATTGCATATAAGACCGATTATACAAGTGATACTGTCTGGTCTTTTGCTCGAATATGTTACTCTTGTTCTATCGCTGGTATATTACATCTTTTATATGGCAGAGAGTGCTGGAGCACTGTGATGATCCAAAAACTCAGAGCATTATGATGGATGAAATCAGGCAATCTGTTTGTACTTTGGCACAAGACCAATATGGGAATTATGTTATTCAAGTAGGTTATTTTATCGGTTAACTTAATTGGTTTACCTATTCTTTATGTGCATTATGTTCCTGTGGTGGAATGTGGTTGTTGTGTCTACCACTCTGGTTAAATTCATGAGTTGCAGTAAGGTTGTAATAAGAAGTTTTTTGTTATTTCAAAATAATGCTTTTTTGCTTGGAGATATGGTTTTTTTTAGATTAGATAAAAAATTGATAATTTAAATTTGATCTTGAGGTATTCGTTGATAGAGCCAAGATGATAGTTTTTAAAATTGCCCTTAAAACATTGTGTTTTGTATTGAAATAGCACATTTAAGTGGGGAGGCATAGTGTTGTTCTGATAACATTAAAAACACCATATCATAACTTTATATTCACAATCCGCACTTGAGACGTAACTTTAAAACAAGAGGATAGCCTACTTTTACTTTCTAAACCTTGATTTGTAAAAAATGAAATACACTAGATATGATGAAAAAGAGGTGTGATGAGAAAGATTTTATATAAAGGGCTGCTTACTTTCATTAGGAAAATATCATTTGGATCTTGTTTTGATGCTTGATACCATATATTTTTCTTGCAAATAGAACATACTAGAGACTTTATTTTTGATAGGTTAAGAAGCCATATAATTTATTGAAATTAAAAATGTTTTGACTAAAGTATTACGGGTGGCCCACTGCACAAGTCTCCTGCCAACATCAGGTGTGAAGGACTGCCAACATGGAAAGAGTTTGTTTGGTTATTTGAATCTTGGTCACTTAGATTACAAAAGAACCTTAGCGTGTTAGCAAATTTACAGTTTCTTCCATAGAGTCACATAATGCTTTTACTTCCACTGCTTTGTTTTGTCATGTTTATTCTAGATTAACAAGACTTATATTTTGCTTCTTTAAACAACTTGTACTTGTTGATTTGACAAGGAGCTAAAGGTGAAAACACTTGGAAGGAATAAATAATAGAAACAAGATGACCTTTATATCTTGTTTTTGTTGTCATTACATATGCTTCAAATAGTTGTATTAGTCTCTGATACTTGTATTGTTTTGTTATGATGTCATTGCTATTTTTTAAGAAATATTACATTAAATGATATACATGATGCTCATATGTGGACCTTGAACTTGAGACCTATCACTCGTGCAACAATCAACTAATTGCATAAACTTCCCATAATTTTGCTATTCTGTCTATTTCATGTTATGCTTGTTATATTTTACCTCTCTCTTAGGTACTATCAATGGTTCTTCATTATGCTTATTGTCCATATTCTATTCTTTATTAAGATTTATATAATTCATTGTGAAGTAACTTGGTTTCCCTGCTTGTTTTTATTAGCATGTTTTGCAGCATGGTAAACAAGAAGAACGTTCTGATATTATATGTCAGCTCACTGGACAGATAGTCAAGATGAGCCAACAAAAATATGCTTCAAATGTTGTTGAGAAATGCTTGACTTATGGGACCGCTGAAGAGCGTCAACTTTTAATAAATGAAATGCTTGGTTCAACTGATGAAAATGAACCCTTACAGGTATATTTATTCATACTTCTTAATTGTTTGATTCACAAGATCTAATGAATCAAGGTGGTGTCTTTTTGGTTTTAGAATTATTAGTTGGTTTATTTTCATATATAAATTGATGGAACCTTATGACAACACTATAGTGGAAAAAGTTCAGTGATTCTATTTTAGTGGATAGTGGATACTTTGGAGGACGATGGTAGTTGTGGTGGCCAAGGATTGTCGTTTTGTGTCCCTGATCAAACCGGTACTAGGAAGAAGAGGAGGTGATGGATGAAGAGGGAGGAAGGAGGAAGGAAGAAGAGGAGGCGATGGATGAAGAAGAGGAAGCAAGAAGAAGAGGGAGGAGGAAGAGAAAGGAAGAAAAGGATATAGTGGTGGAGGAAGAGGAGGGAGGAGGAAGAAGAGGAAGAGGAGAAGAGGAGGTGGAAGCATACTCCGCGGCAGTCGATGGGCAGTGGTGAGCGACTGCACAAGATATGAGGGCTCGAGGAATGTCACAAGATGTGGCATGGAGCCTTCTCTCAAGAGTCTTGAGACTAAATGAGGACTTGGAGGTGAGGCGATGGCGAGGTGAAGCAGTCTAATCTCTATGGGCAATGATGCAAGGTGGTGGCAAGGTGAGGCAGAATAGCGAGATTCACAAGCTTGTGGAAGTCAAGGTGGCCTTTAAATGTTTCCCTGGTTGAAGGGATTTAAAATGTTTTGGGCTGTCAAAAGGGCTGTCCATTTCTGTTAGACTGGTTCTACTGTGACTGAGACCTCCTAGTGTCAGGTCTTGCCAGCCGAATGGTTTGCTATGTATCGGCCAACATAAAATCAATACTTAAAAATCTTCCATTCTGCATAAGATAGCTGGTCTGGTGTAATGGTCCAAAAAGAAGAAAAAGAAAGGATATAAGAAACTGGGGGGAAAAGAAAGGATCACAAAGAAGTGAGAAAGCATTAAAGAATACAAAGAAAAAGATTTTTAAAATTGAGATGTTTCTGCTGCTGACCACTTTCAGGCAGGTCTTTGTTAAGATATTGGTATGTTGATTGGCAATCGGTAAGTAGGTTTTACACTGCCAGATCTATGTACAGGGTTGACAGATTGGCAGGAAGTTCGATGGATTACAGGTTACTCTGAAAATGGAACTTTCATTCATAGTTTGAGTCCTCCCCCAGTTAGTGGTGATTGGGAATGTCATCTGCAGGTATTTAGGTGGTGGCTTCTCAGATCCACTTGACAAATTGCCTGAGAAAATTTAAAGATTTGTAAAAAAATTAAAATGGAAGAATTTTGGTTAGTTCTCTTGTTACAAGTCTGGTTCTGGTAAAAACACTGTTTGTGACCTGAGGATGGCATGGACATTTATGTAACAAAGTCTCAGTCATTGTGTTGGTTTTTTCCTAAAAATACTTGGTCCCTAACCAAATCGAGGACCCATGCATAACTGTTGTATGTTCGGCATAAGGCTGAGATGTAACCTGTTGATTTGCTATGCCTAAAGACTGAATAACTTATTCATTGGTTGATCCTATTCCTAATATTTAATTGACAGAGTTAAGAAACCATAATGTAGAATATCCCTTGCTCGTGATGAATGCAGAGATATTAGTGCTCAAGTAGCAAATTTCTGTTCGACTTCCACAT